>CH002001.1:359050-370480 GCA_000149265.1 Ciona savignyi
TAAAGGAGTCGCTATATGTCTCGGGCGCGTTACCCACTCGGCCGCCCGCCCGTACAAGTACAGTGCGCTCTCGTGTTTTTTGGTCCGGAGCCAAGTTTCGAACCCATGACGGGCTCGTCACTAGGACCGTTTTTTTTGTATACGAGTCGCTATATGTATCGGTCGCATTAACCAATCAGCCACACGACCGTACAATTAAAGTGCGTTACCAGAGAGTGACGTACTAGTGAATGTCGCCACCAATCGGATCATTTCGCTCGGAAAAATCTATATGGAGTGGTGTCACAGTTTACACAAACGAACATGTCGGGGGATTTTATTGATAAAGAAGGACTCTTATACAAAAACGGTCCTGGTGACGAGCCCATCATGGGTTCGAAATTCTGCTAAGTACAAAAATTATTGATGAAGAAATATCCTGAAACCAAATGTTTGAAATGGTGGTCCAGAGTTAATGAGACTTCGGTAACTTTTATTCTCAATCCATACATCAATTTATATTATTGCACAACGCATATATATTACAACGACAATTCGAAACTTTAAAATCCAACATAATTTGAAACATCAAAACAAGTGTTCGCGGTTGGAAAGCCAAATCTCCTACGCAGATAAAACTTCATCCTGTGAATAAATGAAATTTGTGTTAAAAATTACCAATTGCTGTAGAAGTAGAATTATTTCTGGTAATTTTGTAGTTTTGTCCGATCAATTTTAGTGCGTCGCCTTCCAGTAGAAAGGTAATAGATTTAAAAATGGTCACTAGCTACAGTCGGTTGCGTCAATTGCCAAGGTACTTACCGGACAATGCCTTAACCCAGCGGATTAAAGGGTTCTACGAAATTAAAGGTACGTGTTAATCATACACGACACATTGAAATATAGCCCCGATAACTCAACGGTGGGCGCGAGGTGATCTGACGATTGGTTGTGTGATAACCCCTTGGTTTTCCCATTCATGGTGGTAAAACAGGTATTTATATTTATTTATAACGCGAGGCCGTGTGATAACGTCCTTTGCGTTTTCCCATAAACAAGGATAAACATAAATATCCTGTATACTAACGTGACAAGCAGCCATTATCTAAATCAAATTTTTAATCTCATTTGAGATTAAAGTACAAATACAATGTTATTTGTAGACGCATCATAATTGTTTAATGTTAATTCGGGGAAAGTAGACACAACATATCAAACAATTGATTCACCATTAAGAAGTTGAGGTCGGTCTATACCTCGATGTTATCCAATGTGACGTCATCATCCTTGTATCCAGTCAGATCATCGTCGAATTCAATTGCCGCCTGATTTAAAAGAATTGATTCAACTCGTAAATAATTACAGCATGTCTATGTACAGTACGATTTAATCATCATAAGATACACATTCTGAGGTGAATATGGTTCAGGCCTATAGATACTTAAAGTGCTGAATTTATTTATAGTGCCTAAGATGAACGTTTAGTGGTATTTTCGTTGGGAAGACAGGGTAACAAATTACCTGAATATACTGTCTGAGAAGATTGTACAGTTTGTTGTAATTTTCTTCATCTGTAACAGGGTTCGCTTTTGCTGACGAATAGGGGTTTACCCTTTTTCCGCCCGGAGCAAGCTTGTTTGACCAATGTTGTCGCTTCCCGCCTGGGGATAACGCGAGGGACCAGTGCTGTCGCTTTCCTCCGGGTGAAAGTGCGTACGACCAATGCTGTCGTCTGTTTGCACCCAACGGGGGAATCTCCTCAGACGAATCTGACGGATAATCAGCCCCGAAATCAGGCGAGATATCAGATTTCTGCCTGGTCCAATCGAAATTAGCTTGTCCGCCTCTATTGGGCAAGACATGGCAATACACGACATTGATTATAACTAAAAGAGACAGTAATGAAATAACTGACTTCATTATTTTTGCTGGAAAAAAACAAAAGTAATTATTCAGACAACCAAGAAATTAAACTGACACGCTACGAGTTTTATATAATCTTAAATCTATTCAAATTAACATAATAAGGAAAAAAAATTTTACAATCCTTTGGAACTAGAAAGGACTGAACAAATTTACACGTAAAGAATCCTTGCAACGTTATTCAACTTTATATAGACCATTCTCTTCGACGTTAAACCTTGTCGTGAGAAAATTCCGACTCATCAATCCATCTAAATAAATTGCGATTTAGTAAGAAGATTATTGCTGAGGATTACTCGCTATTTTCATTTCGAAAATACAAGGATCGAAACTTGTAATCCGCATGAATTGGAATAGAGTGCAACCGAGATTACAAATCACTGAAACTGTTGTAAAAAAACTCTTGCTTGTACCATAGACTACGGAAATTCATACTTGCCATGCTTTATTCAATTCTATAACTTACAAATATAACAAATATTGCGCAATTGTTTTAAAAAGATTTGAACCTAACGCAAACAAAATTCTAAAGGTTCCAAATAAATTAAGCCAGTCGCATTTAAAACAGAGGCACCGAAACTAAATCAGCAGCACACGCTCGTCTGATACTATCAGTTACACTGGAAATCTGACATCTGAACACACTTCCCGTTGAAGATGCTTTGGTCGCTCGCAACCTCCCCTTATGTAGTCTCGCATGTGCGTCCAATTATACGTATCGCTTTCATGCATTTTAAATTTTATTGCTGCCACACTGAGACGCGGACGGGCAGAAAAGATGTAAACAAAACCGGACAATATGACACCGGCGTCTATGGATCACAATAAAAGCATAAATGACGCGGGAAACATCCCCTGCTGTGTAATGACCACTGAAGCCTATGGAAATTGCTTACAATAACCTGTTGCCTCCCAAAGGTCCGTGCAGAGGTCGATTATATCGGATATTACATAGACCAGGTAAATCTCTGCCGCAATGAAATCAATACCTAAATTAATTAAAGCTAAATTATTTCCTTTGTTTAATAATAACTCGATACACAAGAATTGCACATAAATCAGTGCAAAGGACCGTGGTCGCCTTGATCGATTACTGAAAGAAAATTTGGGTCGAAATATGCTTTAAGACCTAAAATAACTTTAACCCAAGCCATCTATAATACTTGTCCAGACAGACCACTATAATTTTAGTTAGAAATGTGATTTTAAACCGATTTTTTTTTGGTTTTAAGGATTCAAACGGTTTGTAATGGGTTAACCGAAGGTCATTGAAATTGCAACGGTGACGTAGTTTCCGTTGGAGAAATTCCCTCTGACATGGATTCGTAGACCCATAAACGTCGCGGTCGTAATAAATATCAACTCCGATCTCGTTAACCCTAGAAAGCTCACTTCACTCGAACACGTGATCAATTATTCATGCGGAACGAATGACTAGATTTTACATATGATATCTATGTCCCGTGTAATATGAGAGGTTGCCGTCGCGGCTTGAACAAAATTATGACATTTATCGTCGAAATTTAATAAGAACTCGGAAATTTTTATTTTCAAATCGAAAAATGATGTCTAGTCTAACGTAAATAATCTTTATATCGTACCGGTCTCCGGTTGCACTATTTTAGTGTATCCGTTAGGTAGCGCTTTGAAGGTTTAGTTTAGTTTTAGTTTTATTTATTTTTGCCTCAGTATTAAAAAATGGTAAACGAATCAAATCACGACACAGGAAAAGGAAAAGACGGCAAAACGAACATTCGTTAAACTTATAGCAGACGCGGGTGCCAAACCTTTAGTATGAATGCAATATACAAACGATTATTGCGATGTACTGACGTGTGGCCGAGTGGTTAACACGGTGGATTAATATACCGAATCCTATACAACAACAGTCTGAGTGACGTGCCCATGTTGAGTTCGAAACTTAACTCGGTAATAAAACAATTATTGCGATATACAATCGTGCGACCGAGTGGTTAACGCGACCGATACATATACAATATACAAGCAACTAGCTCATCATGACTTCGAAACTGAGCTCTGTAAAAAAGATTGAGTAAATTATACATTTAATACATTCTGTAAGCGAACATTTTGTTATTAAATGAAGTTGATGGCGAAATTTAGATCGACAATGGAAGACGTGTCAAAGTAGCTTCGTATAAATAGTGGCCACTGTTGCAATTTTCTTACATGAAGTTAAAGTTCGGAGGATCTATGGAAGCAATCTGCGAGGGCTTGTTTACTATGGATCTTCGCCAATGCTGATTGATTAAAACCTTTCAGCTGAACAAATAGGACGTCATTGCACCACATGACGTCACGACCACTTACAGTGTCATCACGTCACAATGCAAAGAAGACGACATTGTTTACGACATAGAACAATAAGTGACTAAAATAGCGGTCCATTCATGACGATAATGGACAACAAAAACCAGTTCTACCAATATAAAATAAAATTTAATAGAAAGTTGTCCTAATTTTGAGGAAAATGGCCGGCTAAACTGCTAAAAAAAATTGATCAAGGTTTTACTATTTTCTTGAAGCTTAAACTTTAAACTGTTTTTACAGCAAAACGGCGTAGTTCTTAAAATTAATTGGGATATGTACTTTTATATTTATGTTTATTGGATAGGCACCCTTAAACCTCGCTCATTAGCTTGCCTGTGGGAAACCGTCAGTCAGAAGATTGGATCTGCGGGACACGATTGGTTTGTCACACCACCACCGATTTGGAGACATACATGAGTATTTAACTCTACTAACAATAATCTTTTAACAGCTACGCGGCAAAAGAGTGAAAAACAAGAGCGGACCACAGACGCTTATTCTCTTTAACTCTTTGGATTTTTTCATTATTTAGCTATAGTTTAGAGTTTAGACTTTAGATTAATCCTAAAAAAAACAGTAACAAATCAAAACGAAAACACAAAATATACATATTGCAAGCAGAGCGGACTCAGAACACCAAAGCATTCAGTATATTTATGTTTATTCCCGTGAATGGGAAAACCAATAGTGTTAACACACGGAATGTCCGCAATGTCCGAAACGTGCACTCAGCAGCGACACTAAGTGACAAGATGGTGAACGGTTTAACCAGATTCACAGAAATTCCACGTCGTTTGTTCACTCTTTTTGGTATACTTCGATAAAGGCACAACTCTGATGCATTTTTTTCAGACATATTTAAATTATTATTGAATAGGATATTCATGTTTATCCCCGTGAATGGGAAAACGCAGAAGACGTTAACACACGGCAATCGTCAGATTACCTCGCGGCCACCGTTGAGTCACCGGAGCTATTGCAGTGTGTTGTGTATGATTAAAACATTCTCTCAATGTGGTAGAACCCATTATTCCAATGAGAGTTCAAACAATTTAATCAAACTACACAACATTTCAACAATTAACAACTCTGAACTTGTGTTCCAAAAATGCACAACTAGGGCCAGAGCGAGGCGCAATATCAACCGCGGTTATGAAGTTTTTTTGGCACAATAGCTGTCCCTGCCCAATTCCTTTTAGCTTGATACACGTTTCCTTAGCTGGATCGGTAAGAGTGTCGGCGGTTTGCAAGTGAACGAAATGTTGGGGGATCGAAACCAGTCCCTGGTTAAACGATTGTATCCTTGGACCATAGTCATATATATACATAGCATAGTCAGAAACAGACAATGTTTTGTTGTTGTTCCCATTAGTGATAGGTTGTTGTCACAATCTAGTGAACCTATCGCTAGTTGGCCTACCTTCCCACAACAAACCGTTTGTTATGTATTCGACCCAAAAAAAATTCGACCATAGTATACTGAATAGGGTTTTAATATACTATGATTAAACTTGTTTAGTATACTATGAGTCGACTATGCCTGGACACGGAACCTACTAATAGATTCTTGAATTTTAAATGTTTTAATCATTTAAAACACACTGCAATAACTCCGGGACCCCAACTGTTTGTATATATTTATGTTTGATCCTGGCCGGTTAGTCTGGCGGTTAAGTGGGTCGCCATTCAACCGAAAGGTTAAAGATGCGAAACTGGTCGCTAGCTAGTCGGTTGTGTCCTTAGGCAAGGCACTTTACGGACATTGCCTGAACCCAGCGGATTAATGGGTTCTACCAAATTAAATGAACGTGTCTATCATATACAACACACTGAAATTGCTCTGGTAACCCGACAGTGGGTGCGAGGTGATCTGGCGATTGCTCGTGTCCCCTTGATTTTTCCATTCATGGGGATAAACATAAATATCCTACCCCCTTGAAAGGGAAAATGCAGGTATCATCACACCGGAAAAAAAGCTATTGTAACCCGACGGTGGGCGTGAGGCAACATGTCGTTTGTCCGTGTGATTACGCTGCTTGCGTATTCCAATCAAGGAAATAAAACAGGTATATATATTAATTGATATGCATATAAAGCTTAACTAATTAGGTTAACCGATGTTGGCAAACCAATATTTGTTAAGAATTTAACAAATCTGTACTTAACAGTGAAATATCGGACATTATAGGTGATACAGTTTGTGTAATTTCACCGGAATTCCTTACCACTTCGCTCGGTGAAATTTAGTAATGTTTCAAATATCAGCAAGTCTTATCTTGCTCACAATTACTATTGTTATGTCATTTTAACGCTCAAAGCAACCGTTGTTTTTAAACAAGGTGCAACCACGTGACTCTTTGATGCTTCACAATTGTCTTTCAAACGTAATAACACGGGGTTTAATTTTGAATTTTGGCGCAAGTTTAGTCATCAAAAGCTTGAGTTGATTAAACTTCCATTGATTCAGCTGCGTCTCCACTGGTTTCAAGTGGTATTGTCTGAAGCCATGTTTATCTTCGGGATTAATGGATTTTGGACATTTATCGGCGTTTTAACTGGATTTTGGACATTTACCGGAACTTTCAAATTTATAATTGTTCGGTATTAAAAGAAACTAACACAATCACTCTTGAATTTGTACATGAACATAATAATTAACTCAACGAAACAAGGAATGAAGATCGCTTTATGTTGACATTGTGAAGTAACAATGATCACTCATAGTCAGTCAAGGGCTTATTATACGTCACAATAAACCCATCACAGTGCGCAAGCGCTGCAATAAGAAAATAGTTTGAATATAAGCTTAAAAAAGTAAATTTTGTTGAGCATAAAAAGACAAATAAAATAGAGTCTTCTAAACTTGACTTTACGGATATTGATAAAATAGCACCAGGCTAGAATGGCTAAGAAACAATCTTACAGTCTATAAAACAATCGAGTTATATGCAACGTGGGTTAAAAGTCGGTGCCTTTTCCACGGATGATGACGTCATCTACTTGTGACGTCGACTGCGTAACGGTGGTTCGTCTTTGCGTTCCCAGAAGGATAGGTTATCTGACTGGAAAGGCGCTGCAGTGCCGTTGTATTTCGCTTGTATCAAGATACGTTCTTCCCGGGCAGTTAGGGCGCGTGGTGCACCTTCGTCTGCCGCACCTTGAGCTGCTGGACGACTGGCTTTGCCCTTGTCCTCACTATGCACCATGTAATCAGGTGCTTTCCACCCTGCAGACCTATGATGGGAGGGTTTGAAAATCAATCTGTCCATTTCTTCGATATTTACCGTGGTTTATAGGCCATTAGCCAAACCCATAAAAGATTACTAAAAAATAGATTGGTTCCCACATCTCTGGAACTACATGTTGTATGCATTTTTGAATTCGTATTGACTTACTGGTTTAGGGGTTGGCGTGAGATGAATAAAAATTTTTCATTCTGGTGGTCGATTTACAAACATAGTATGACGCCGAAACAAAATTGGTGATTTAGTTTCTATGAGGCAAGAGATAGTTTTCATATTTCCCTCGGTAATTAACCTTGGCACGCAGCAGTATATATTTACATTTGATTCTCATTTTCCTCGTTCAAGCTCCGGTGACCGAACCAATCCGACTTGGGGTAATCCACGGCAACATCACTTCTTACATTCTGTGTCGTTACAATGAAACAATTACCAATGATTGTCTTTCTTACAGCAGAAGTGTTATCATACAGAGCATTATGAGCAAAATAATAAAACTTTATAAAGATTGTTTTATAATCGTAGAAGAAAAGAAGAAAGAAAAACCCACAGAAGCAAGAATGTGAAATTACACCACAACTTCTTCTAGACTTACCTCACTAATTGACAACAAATCTTTCGCCCCTCCTTGCTTAGAAAGCTTCACATAATCTGAATCTGTTGATTTGATGTAGTTTTTCCTTCTGGAAAAAAAATTATTTAATTTTAAATAATTTAAAATAATAATACTGATTTATAACAAAAAAGGTACCGGTAAAGGTATAACTTTTAATGAATAATAAACTCACATTTGGCTGTTGTCTTCATCTTCAATGTTGGATAACCCAGGGATCTGGGAAGGAACATAATCTCCGCTTTCTGCTGCCATTATTTCACTTTCAATATTACTTCAATGTAAATACCAATCTACAAAATTTAGGATTATAACCTGATTTAGTTATCGTTTCCAATAACATATAACGTAACAGATGACATTACCAGTAAAGTCTGCTTTCAGCCTATTGTTTTGTGATTGTACACGGGCAACACAAAAAGGCGACAAAGTGGGAAGGAGGAAAATACACACAAAAAATAAATAAAAAATTTAAACCCTGCTCTAAACACTAATCTCAACCCCGGAACTAACTAAATTAACTTTGCGCTTACCCCCCTTTTAGTTTTTCCAATTGTTTACTTGACTTGGCTTAAATAGTCCACTGTACATGAATACTAACATTAAAACGTGTTAAATTAGTTAAGACATTACAGTTATCACTTGATACAATGACTACATGGCGCCTAGTTTATACCATTACTCAGAGTTTAATCTGATAAAATGGCTAAAACCTAATTAAATTTAAAAACACTTATCCGCACAGCTGAATCAAAACATTCGAACTCGTTTCTTCGCAACCGCCGAACGACAAATTTTAAAAAAGATGACACGTAGCTTTATAAATATTTGCCTTTTATTTTTCTATTATTTTGTTAAAATATTCTGTTATTAGTAAAATTCCGAATCAATTTAAATTAAATTAATTTATTAAACATTTAGGATATACAATTAAAAATACCATTTTAACAGAGAAATGGTAGAAATCATAATATAAAAATTAATATTACTTCCAAAACGGGGAAAAGTGACCGAAATATCTCAAAAGGGTAGTTTCTTTCTTGTTTGACATAACATTTTTAAGTTACTACCGTCTCTCTTTAAACGTTTTTCTACGAAGCCTATATTCTTTTATTTACTGGCATGTTTTAAACCTAAAGAGCCTGCAAAGACCAATTGTTTAAATTTACCAAAACCAAGCAAGATAACAGGGGTGCCTCCAAATACTACAGGATCGCTTGAATCACTTAGATTGCTATGAAAAGTAATTCTAACCCTGTCCCAAACACTAATCTTAACCCCATAACTAACTTTAACCCCAACCTTAACAGGCTTCCCCATGCATGGGGATAAAAGCGAAAATCTTACCCCTGATTGCATTGCACAAGAACACAAACGAACAGCTTGCGGCTACTTTCGACCTTTTCAGCTTAAAGACAACCACGCGCTATAAACCTTTCTATTAGGCCGCACAAATGAAAATATAGGTTCATTCCTGGTAAAAACAATATACAGCTGGAAAACAATAATAAGTTTCAACAAAATAATACAAAAAAACTTTTATTTAAAGTCGACAAGATCACATTTGAATTGGCACAAAAAGTTTGCCAAAAAAAAAGAAAGGTCTCTGACATGACACCAATATAAATCGACTATTTCATGTGCGATGACAGGACAGTGATGGGCAGACAAAATTGCAATGTTTGATTCGATTTAATCATCGTCCTTTGCTTTATAAATTGGTCCCATCTTTGCCATGTATTTCTTCACATATTCTTTCGCTTTATGTTTAACATTAGCATTATACTCTAAATCATCCCACACTATAACTTGTTTGATTTCTTTCATCAGTATATTGTAGGTGAGCTGAAATGAAGAATATATTTTTATTAATGTAAGGTTTAATGGCCACGTCGTTTTTTTCCTTAATTTGTTATGTGTCTATCCACTGACGTGTTTTAACTACTGTAGTTTTGCTGTCTTATCCTGTCCCCTTAATTTAAAATAATTGTTTTATTCTTCTTTATTGTAACAAAGTGGCAAACAAATATACTAAACTAAACTAAAATAAAGAATATACTTTGTACCAAAGTTGCCTTAACCCATTATACACTGGCTGGTTAGCTCCATTGGTAAGAATGTCAATAGTCAGCAGGCAGCCAAATAGTTGTGGGGTCGAAACCTGCCCCATCTTCATGGCTGTGTCTTTGGGCAAGTCAGACTACCTTGTATCCACAACCAGAACTATTGCAGAGTGTTTAAACAAACATTGTACAATTATAGTTCATTCCACTGGGTTCAGGTAAAATCTACTTAGTGCTTTTCCCAAGAACAAAATAGACTAGCAATTGAGTCAGATTTTAATTACACCACCATTTGACAGCGTATAGTCTGAATAAGTCGTTACATCTACCTCGTTAGCTAACATTGTAGAAATTTTTTTGAATTTGATTTATCTACTGACCATTTTAAATTTTTAGTATTTTAATGATTTTGAATTAATTTTTAGTGAGTGAATCTCCTTTACTACCCACCAAAAAAGGGGTTTGAGCTACCTTTGGTTAAAGTTTTATGCTAAGTGACTCTTGCAGAAAATTGTTTAACAATCGCAACCTATTTTTGGGGTTCTGTAGGCAATTTCCCACTGCGTACAAATTTCAGATTCGTTTTCATATAATAAAGTATCTAACATTACTGACAGTTTCAGCCTGTTTGCGCCAATCTGTCCTGTCCCTACATTGATCATGATTATGAAATAGGTGCCAACCTGGTTTTAATTCATGCTGTACAATATTGGATTGATAAAAAACATCAGGACTTTGACAAAAAATAAATAAAAATAAATCATGCACAACCATTTTTACAAAATGCATCAATAACCATGCCCACAAACAAACAAATAAAGTCGACTTTTTTCTACCTTTCTCGCTAGTTTCTTGAAGTCGTCTGTGGAAGTGATCCGACCAACTTGACAGTCGGATTTCCGGTACGAGTTCAAACAATGGACGACGTGTTGGGACATTTTGCTCCGGAAAATCTCGCGAGCTTTTTTCGCTTCTTCTGTCACGTTACCAACCCCACCATTATTCGCCTGGAAATAAAATTTGAAGTTGGAAACTGGCCACGCATTGTTAACATATCAGACCGTCTGTAAACTAGCTAGTCGGTTGTGTCCTTGGAAAAAGGCACCTAATCGACATTGTCTGAACCCAGCGGATTAATGGGTTCTACTAAATTGAAGGAACATGTAAGGCACACAACACACTGATATAGCTCAGGTAATACAATGGTGCGCGATGTGATCTGACGATTGCCTGTGTGTTAACGCTCTTGGTTTTCCCATTCACGATGATAAACTTGAAT
>CH002000.1:0-11727 GCA_000149265.1 Ciona savignyi
ATTTGGTGGAATGTAAGTGCATTACCTACTAATTTAACAGTTAGAAAAAATAAAAAATAATATTCAGGGAAATACCCTAAAAAATAAGATTTTGTTCTCATATCATGATTGTGACAGGCATGGCATGACGCCCCGACATCTACCAAAAGGAATAATTAAATAGTAATAAAGCTTTGTCATTTGTTAGACAACATGGTCTAGATACACAGAAGCAAAATTGTGGGTGATAAATCTAGGGGAACTCCCCGGAGACGTTAAAATCCAAAACGGTTATTTTTCTAAAAAAATAGCTTTTCGGAACATAGCGTTTAACCGGCTGCTCTAATTTTGATCAGATTTGGTGGAATGCTAGATCGTTAGCCACCCTGTGTAACTTAAAAGAAAGAAAACATTTACTTAGGGTAACTCCCTTAAAACGAAAAGATGTTCCTGACTCATGATTGTGACAGGCATGTCACATTGCACTGACATCTCTCAAGCCCATGGGGAATTCCCCGAAGCCATGAAAACTAAATCGAACTGTTTTAGGAATTTAGCTTTATTTCAATACAGCACTTAAAAAAAGCTTTAATTTAAAACATTTGTGATGAAATCTTTGTAAACCTATCACGATTGTTCTGTGATCACTGGTTTTAGTGCATCGAGAGAGTGTTGAGAGGGGAGGGGTCCAGGAAATAGTTCATGGTGCGTACGCGGTATTAGGGTAATGTAAATTAAAGTGTGGGGTTAAATAATATATAATTAATATTTTTTTGTTCAGTATGCATTATTGGTTGACTATTGAATTGTAAGAATGATTTAAACTTCAGAAACCGTCGTGGCACCGATTTATTCTATTGTTTTGGGTTGCTAATTGCCCCATTGTGGCGTTTGACGTACCAGTAATATGAAGCGTGGTAATATATCTAACTAGAGTTTATTCTAATGGTTTTCACAACAGTTGTAAATCATTATAATCTACGCCGCATTTGTTGTGTTTACGGTTGTAGTTTAACAAATGTTACTATGAACAAATTACCTTCTACAAGTAATCTGTTGGGATTACAATTATTAAGAAAAGACTATCGGTATCGTTGTGTACTGACATCGGGCAATGGAGGCCATATATAAACGGGTGCGTATACGGTGTATAAAGGTTAAAAAAAAGTTGCAATATATAAGAAGTAAAAAAACAGAAGATCTAACGTGCGATGCATTAATATGTGAGAAGTCAGAAATTTTCCAAATCAGTCGTATCGACGTGTATACGTAGAAATATCGTGTCTTCTTTGACGTAAGAACTGCCGTCTATGACGCTGTGAGCTACAAACAATGGACAACCGGAAGCGATGTTCATATCGGAAATCGGCTTCTTAAACGATGATGACGTAGGATCCGGTCTGAATGTGTCGGATAAATGACGTCGGTCCATTCCTTGATCCAGTAGCATCAGTGTCACCTAGTGAGCGAGTATTAGCTCCATAGAAACAATACATAATGATATTACCTTTTGACGAAATGGCCAGGGAAGCAAGGCGTCGTATTCTCCTTTCATGACGACGAAAAACAGAGACATGTGTGTTCCTTTGCCTGAGTGGGTTAAAATTAATTTTATTTGATAAATTCAAAGTGTCGCCATAATGACCATAATGACGACATACCCATTCCGTCGCCATTGAGATATGCTCGCGCGCACATCTTGTAACCATAGCGACTCGTATAAAATGGTTGACTGTAGAGAGACAACACCCGAGCGCTCATTGCCTCCCTCTTGTGACATGAATAATTCTTTATTTTCCACGTCATAACCCCAGAGTAGCTCGTGCTTTCAAGAACCTGGAATTGAAAGATTATTCCTTTTACCAGGCCAGGTTTTTAACACGTGAGGATAACCGGAATGCTTTATATAACTCTAACTGACCTATAACCACCCAAGCATATTTTCAATATTATACAAACAATTTCTATGCTCACCTGAAACCGCTGATCCATGTCGGCGATTCTGACGTCATACATAACAAGCTGTCTTTCGAATTCGTTAAGAAATTGCGAAAATTTTGCTGCAAAAATAAATTAGAATTTGACTCGGTTTTGTTTAAAATAATGGTTTCGGCGCTCAAGCCGCATTTCACCCAATATATATTATTTTGCAATAAACGTTAAAAGATTGGTGTTTAACCAATAATTGCAGGCGACATCCGCGAAGTGTCCTGCAAATCTCACAAAGACTGAGATCTACTGGTTTCGATACAAAAACCTTTCGGCTAATAGTTCGGCGTTGTAGGACTCATCATCTGGACAGAATACATCCCAGGGGACCACAAAAATATCCAAGATAACTATGATAAAAGCAATCCGTTTTTTTTTAAATTCACCGATTGTATTTGTTACCTGGCCAAGTTTCGAACTTACTATCGGCTCTTCACTAAGACCGTTTTTATATACAATTTTCCTACCGAGCTACGTTTCGAACCAATGATGGGCTCGTCGTTCGGAAGGTTTATGTATAAGTCAGTTGCGTTAACCATTCGGTCACACAAGCGTTCCCCAAGCAATGTCTCACCTGAATCGAATATATGCCCTCTGCTACCACTAGTGGTATCAATCTTTCGTTCAAGTTCTAGAAGTTTTCGTTTCATTTCTGTTGTTTCTTTTAAAATTTTATCAATCTTATGCTCCAATCCGGTGACAGCTATCTTGTTCTCTTCATTACACTTGGAAATCTCATGAGTTAACGACCCAGTTACGTCACTCTGACGTTCTACAACTGTCTGTAAAGTAATGGCGTAATTGAAAAGCCATGTAACAGTTATCCGTAAATGAGTTGTGTCAACAAATAAATTAAAGGAAAATATAAATATTTGACGTTTATGTCATAACCGATTTATTAATATAACCAAAAATATGACGTCACACCTGAAGCGCGAGTACTTTCTTCTCGTTGTTACCTATTGATGAAGTCAATGCCTTATAAGCATTTTGTAATAAAGTTAATTCCCGAAACTGCTGACGTAAGAAGTTAAGTTGAGTTCTCAAATCGAGGTGCTCTGTTTTACAGTATTCCTGGAAGAAATTGATTTGTTAGAGTTATCAATCGCACTACATGTACTAGTAAGATTTCCGTTTATGAGATATAACAAAAAACATTTAAAGACGGATATAGGGGTCATTTACCATTGTGGTTGGTTTTAAGTAAAAGTCCCTTTCCCGCGCGCGATAATGGTTTATTGCACTTGGATCGTATAGAGTAAATTGGGGTATTTCAATTACATTTTTTCCTTTTGTATATTTTACACTTTTAAAGACTTCCTTTAGAGGTATTAACATCAAAAATACCGAAAAATGTTAGTAGGCTACTGATGCTTAAGAGTTGTTAGGTAGCATTATCACAAAACTAAAAATTTCACTGCCCTTATTTTCGCAAATGTGAATTATATATACTTACCGAAATATGTTCTTTCTCGCATTCCATATTTGAAGATTTCAATCCAAACAATTCCTGTACATATATAAATACCATGTCGGCTGTATGTATTTAATTTTCCCGCCGTGGCGTATAACGGAACAAATTATTTAGGGATATTCATATTTATCTAAAGGAATTTATTTTCCTATAATAAGTGAACAGTATCCCACCTTCCCTTCTTTTAGTTTTGCTTTCAGCTGTATTTTATCAATTAAATGGAACTCACCCCTTCAAGTTCAGTTCACCCTCCACAACTCACACAAATAATCCAGGTAAGAATAAGTAACTTGATAGATTTATGAGATGTCCACAGTTGCGACAATTGTGTTAGTTCCTCTACAATCTATGTTACCGAGGGGAATCCCCGGGTGATATGCGATTGGAGAATCTCCCGCAAGCGCGCACACGCAATCACCACAATGAGTGTGTGTTTACGGTGACGCGCGTGGTTTTTATTTCAACATATCTATTCGGTTTCTGCGACGCTCTACAAAAGGGAAACTGGAAACCAATCAAAAAGAGATTGATTAGCGCCAGGTTTAAAAAGAATTTGAATAACAAATTTTTCATAAATACCTGTAAGTTGCAAAATTCAATACTAAACCTTTAAACTCCTTCGAGGATCTAACGTTAGCACCCAAAGGGAAAATGGCGGACAAAAGAATGCACTGTGTGTACAGCCACTGTAAAATCGCTGAAACAGCATTTGAACAGCGGCAACAATGCAAAAAAACACATGGAGTAAATGAGAATAAAGTGTTGCTGATGCGTAACCAAACTCAAGCGAGAACTCGCGCTACTTTTAATTTCTTGCTGTAGCTCAAATAAACGTCCAACTAACGAAGGACGGGGTTATTTAGGTGCTGCTTGATCGAACGAGTTTAAGTTTCCTTATTGAATTTGACACGTTTTTAGACTTTTAGTACCGGTTATTTTAACAAGCTTTAGTGATTGAAGTCAGTCTTGTAACTTAATCACCGTAGAGTGGATCATTAAACTGAAGTACCGCGCAAACGCAATCGAGTTAATCCTCAATATTGATCACAGATGTGTGCAGGATCTTATTTGTTATCTAACAATGTTAATTCAAAATTACCTTCAAATCGCGTGAGGATGGTTTCAAATTAGGTCATCATAAAAAGATGACATTAACATCTGCGCACTATATTTTATTGATCTTTTTTTGACGACAGCTGCGTTTTCAGACGTAATTGGTACTGTTGCAGTTATGTCACAAGTTATATTGTATTGTATTGCGTGGAGTGTAGGCTATTATTTGATTTCCGTTCTATATAACTGGAGTATTGTTCATAACAAAGTTAAACTAATTTATTGCTTAAGCAACTGTATGAAATTGACTTCCGTTCTATATAACTGTAGTACTGTTTATAGCAAAGTTAAACTATTTTAATGGTTCTATATGAAAGCGTGTAAATTATTTTATATAATATGTAACAGCTTTAATCTTTTAATATAAATCCTTCTGAATTGCTAATCCCAACTGTTACAGTTATGTTACAAGTTAACCCTTATTTAATCAGATAATTATATATAGATAACTTTTAGTTTTTTTTGGTGCCTTCCTGTTTTGCTGTAGTATTTTTTATTTCTTTGGTTAATTATTGGAATTTTAGTTAACGCCATATTTGTTTTGGTATACATATGTATATGACATGTATTTTTAAATTGTTGGTTATAAACGCTGCAGCGAAAGAAACAAAAATAAAAATTGTATTGTATATATTGTAATTGGTGTATTTTCAGCTGTGTACGTGGTGACATCGAATATGTTAAAGTGTGTTTTGTAGGTTCTTAGAATGCTGACTAATAAAATCTACAGAGAAACTTTAGAATGTGGAAATTATCACAGAATAGTGGTTTGCTTACTGTGCCTGGCGGCAGTATTTGGTGCGCTATCACTCTACGGTAATGTTTACGTAACTTATGTACCCAACTATCAATGCGCAGATAACAGTTCGGGTTTTAACACCAGTCATGCAACACTATTTGCAAACAACGGCCGAAGTGAAAGGTGGGCATTTGTGATTAAAAATACGACTAATATGTGCTTTTATCAATTATACTGTGGTAAAGAAAACACGTGACGTGACTGCAATCTTCATGTTTTGGTTAATATGATAGGGTATTCATGTTTATCCCACATGAATGGGAAAACCAAGGAGGTTAACACACGGGCAATTGTTAGAACACAGTCGGGTTCCCGGAGCTATCGCAGTGTGTTGTGTATAATTCACACCTATCTTTAAAACCCATAATTGATCAGGCAATGTACATTTAGTGCCTTACTCAAGGACACAGCTGACTAGCTAGTAAGTTTCGAACCTGCAACCCTTCGACTACTGACTAGCCTATTCCCCAAGCAAGTCTGTACAACTGAATATAAGTGATGTGTGTTAGACTGTTTTACTGGAGGAGATATACTGGTCGCAAAGATCAAATGCATTAAAGTTATTAATCACTTACCCCGAACTGGTCAAACGACAACAATAGTTCTTTTATTGAACATGAATAATTTTCGATTTGGTAACTCCGGGACCCATCGGTTTATGCTTGCAGAAAGAAATTATATAAACCATGTATAAAATATAGCGATGGTGGTTAGGTAACCTGATTTTGTATATGTATATATATATATATATATATATATATATATATATATACATATATATACACACAAATGGTGGTGGTTGACACGCGGTTGACACTTTTCCACTGTGTTTCGGATATGCAGTGTCGAATAAGAGTTGTAAGGGAAATTATTGGTTGTAATTGCTTTTTGTATGGCTACAAATTAAATTCACTGTCGATAAAAGCTTGTCTGCCATTTTGTCACCGGGTTTTCATTCTGTGTACAGACGCCGGATCATCATCAGAAATCCGGTGTGATTATAACAAATCGCTAGACGTTAACCTACAGCAATGTACTACATTAACAGAACGTTGTTGCAAGTGTCAATCACGGTTAATCACCAATATTTTTAACAATCTCTTTGTTATGCTATATGTATTTGAAAGCAATAAACAAGAAGAAACAATCAGTATACTTGTGTATGACAATTGTCCTCTCAAGGTTTATTTGTAATAAAAAAGCTGAGTGACTTTTATTCTGTTTGCTATATACACATCGAAATCCTCAGTTACCACACAACAGGTTGAAAGATTCCTAGTTTTAATGTTTGTTTATCATTCAATTGATTAAAGGTTAAAGAATGATACATTATCATATTTTAATCTATTTTTCAGTTCCACCCCAGCGTCCGAAAATGAAAACTTGAACCAGTGTTATCGCACCAACAATTCAATAAACTTAACTGTGGATGGAACTGCAAAGAACTTAAGTAAATGTGAACATTGGGAATTCATTAAACCGTTGTCAGTCGAATCAATATCAACAGAGGTATTGTGTTCATTATTAAATTCTATTTTTTATAGCTATATTACGATATGTAGGGTGGTGTTAACCTTACAAAATGCTGTTAAAAAGATGCCTTAAGGGTCTATGACATGCAAAATAAACTTCGCTTAGGATTAAAAATAATAATGATTTGTTTTTCTGCGAAATGATAGTATAAAACTGCATCAATCGTAATGAATATTTTATGGATGCCGATGAAGTAAATTAAAAAAAAACAGATTTGGCAAAAGATATAAATTCTAGGGATGTGTCAAGCACCTCAAAAAATTATCTGGGTTCGATATCGTTATTTATAAGCAAAATAATTTTTATATTTATTCACCCTTTAAGTGAGGTTAGTTTAACCAACTTTCTGCATACCCTTAAGGTAGTAGACAAAATGAAAGACAATAAATAATAAATAAAATTTCTTAATTAATGTGAAAACTTTTCTTAGTTCTTATTGGTATGTGATAAAGAATGGATGGCCCCATTGGTGACTTCATCTCAAATGTTCGGTTTTATGATCGGATCAGTGTTGGGGGGAACAATGTCAGATAGGTAAGATCTGTGCATCTTATGTACTATACAACTGGTATCATTTCAATGAACTTTACATCTAAAATATTTTATACAATGCATACAAAATACTACATAGGGTAAAACGTAATCCAGACAAATAATATTAAACAAGCCTATCAGTAATCAACATGTATTTTGCAGATTAGGAAGAAGACCAGTCTACCTCTCATCTATATTTCTACAAGCCAGCAGTTCGATCGCAGTGTCTCTAACCCATAATCTCTTTGTAATTTACATATTTATGTTTCTTTGCGGCATCGGAATGATAATAAGAGGCATGGTTGGCATGGTTATACGTAAGTCAAGTCATTTATATTTTGCAAAGTAGCCATATAAGTATTATAACAAGGCCAAAAATCCAATACATTTCGGGTGAGTAAGAATTAATGCTGGTAAATATTTCACATGAATAATTTTTTGGGGATTTATAAACTTGCTTTAGTACCAGCAAAAAATGATAGTAGCATGACTTTTGATAATAATGTTAATTTTAATCCGACAGTTTTTCATTTAAATAACAACATTAAACTTCTTACATATCAAACCATCCATTAGAATTAAAGATATTCTGCTTAAAGATCAATATTTCCAGTAAACGAAGTAGTTCCCAATGCTCACCGCAAGAATGTTGGAATCCTAGCTGTGATAAGTGAATCCTTGTCAGGAGTGCTTATCTCTCTACTTGCCTGGTTACTACCAAACTGGAGGTGGATGGTAGGATCAATTTCCGCTGCTTTGTTTCTTATCTTTATCCCAATAGCCATGTAAGGATTTCACCAGGTTTTGTAAGTTTGTTGGTAGAATCGTACAGTAACCTCTTTACAATAGGTTATTACTATAGATTGCATATTTCAAATGTTTACACTGTTTATTCGTTCAATAAAATAGCTCTTTCTTATTCAAGGTTTGTGGGTGAGTCTTCAAAGTGGCTTCTTCAAATGAAAAACCAGAAAAAAGCTAAGAAGCTAAATCAAAACGATGCGAAAATCTGCAAAGATGAATCTGATACAAGCTGTGAATGTGAAGTAATCTTGCTGTTTATACATGTATAACTATCATATTGCTATATTTGTAGTCCAACCAATGTTGAACGCTTGATGCAACGCTTCTAAACATCTTGCGATACGAAGTTAGACATTACTACAATGGAGTTGAATCTAGAAAACAGAATGAATAATATTATAAAAATGTAAATGTTAATAAATTTGACTGATGTTGTTGTAAAAGGCCTCTTTTCTGTCTTTATCACAAACTGTTTTCAACCAGGAAATAAATGTTTCGCCAGAAGAAACTTCGAAACAGCAAAAAGTGGCAAAATACACGTATCTTGACATTGTGAAAGTCGATTTTATCCGAAGACGAATTTGCATTTTGAGTTTTGCCTGGTTGGTTTACATATCTGTTTAATATGTGATCGAAAAATCAACTTTTGAGTGTTCTTGGTCATAATTAAATTTTAATTACAAATCATTCAATAATGAAGAGAAGTGTTCGCAGTCAAATAAAAGGGGCTTCTACTGGTTTTGTCCTTGTTTAATTTTATGTGAAATGATTGACCAGAAAGTTGTGAGAAATTTTGGGTGAATAACCATACCAATTCGCAAAGTGATCAAAAATACAACAAAACAAGCAATTTTTTTATGTTTTAATGATGATAGCACTTCTCTCCATTAGACTTTTTAAAAATACATGTATTAATAAGACCTTGTGTTATAGCATTATATTTCCACAGGTTTGCAGCAGACATGGCATTCTATGGATTGACATTTAACACCAATAATCTTGGTGGTAATCGGTATATCAACAGCTTTTTATCTGGGGCTGTTGAATTTCCAGCACAATTTGTATGTTTCATGGTTGTGCGTCGAATTGGCTGTCGTAGATCGTTCATAGCATCCACAATCATCACTTCTGTGTGTTTGGCACTTACACCTCTTTTGCATGAAGGTATGTATTTGATGTAATATCTAACATTATATTAAAAAACACAGAAAACATATCTTAACCCGAAATCATGCTTAATGCAAGGCCCAATTACCGTCACATGCCATTCCTGCATCATTATAATCAACAAAGTATGACCAGTTTGTAAGTAAACATATTGTGTATTGTGGCATACAACACTACACTTGACCCAACTTATTATTATGATCAATGAAATGTCACCACTACTGGGTATTTCATGTTTTGGTCATTATTGTTTACAGTCCGAACCTTATAGTGTGTGTTGCCTTTTAACAGGTTGCAGCTTTAAAACTGGTCATCAGCTAATTGTTGTGTGCAAGGCACTCAACAGACGTTGCCTAAACCCAATCGCGTGATGGGTTGTTTCAAATTAAAGGAACGTCTTAATCGTAAACAATACACTGAAATAGCTCAAATAACCCGACGGTGGGCACAGCACCTGTGTGTTAATGCCACTTGCATTTTTCCATTCATGGAGATAAACACGCATACCTTATTCATATTCTAGCCTAGTGTTTACTTATATATTTCAATTATATTACTTTCAGTGAACGAATGGGCTGGTGTTGTAAGCGCAATGTTAGGCAAGCTTGTAATCACTGTGGGTTATACTACACTGTTCATATTCACTGGTGATCTGTTTCCAACTATGATGCGAACTCAATCGTACGGCGCATGTTCCTTTATGGCGAGATTTGGATCAATCCTCGTACCTTACATCTTGTTTCTAGGTAAGAGGTAATTTATGGTAATATGGTAGTTCGGATATATATGTTTATTTTACGTGTGTAATGCAGCTAAGGGGTTCTATTTGTTCAGTGCAACCTGACACCTGAGTGCCTCGTTAAAATTCCCACAATGCCCAGAAACCATCTTGAGGCTTCCACAGGCCGACATTGTCGTCTTGTTTTTTTATTTAGGTGGTTTTTCATCGATATAGCGCGTAGTAGATGGGAATAAAAGAACACAATCAAAGATTTCTGAAGACATACCGTTTTTGCCAAACTTATCTGCATTTTCGGATTGTGTTTGCACATTTTTTTTAATTTAAGAAAACAATATAAAGTAGTTCACTTTATGACCTTTTGTTGATTATTTATAGGGAAGACTGTGCACAGTTCACTTCCGTACGTCATAATGAGCGCGATTTCGTTGTTATCTGCAATTGCCATGGTATTTCTGCCGGAAACAATGGGGCTACCCATCCCAGATACACTGGAAGATGCGAGATCACAAGAAAGGTATTGCGTGGATGCCATTTTCAAGTCAAAATCCGGATCCAATGCTTTTCGTCTGTGGTTACACTAGTGTGTAGACCAGTTGGTCTGGTGGTTTAGTGCGCGCATTTCAACCGAAAGGTTAAAGGTTCAAAACTGGTCGCTAGCTAGCAGGTTGTGTTCTTGGACAAGGCACTTATAGGATATTGCCTGAACCCAGCGGTTTAATGGGTTCTACTAAATTAAAGGAACGTGTCTATCATATTCAACACACTGCAATAGCTCCGGTAATCCGACGATGGGCGCGAAGTGATCTGACGATTGCCCGTGTTTTAACCCCCTTGGTTTTCCCATTCACCGGGGTAAACATGAATATACTATCCTCTCCTATACGTGAGAATTGGAAAAGCTAACCTGTTAATCTAATTAAACTACATTAAGCAATCTTTTGCAAAGCATGTACGTTATAATTGTTTGGTCTGAGTACAACGTACACCTTGTCAAATTAAGTAGCCGCGTGTATCTTTTTGGTGGCTGCGAATGGATTTAATCACGATGATAATAAGAGGACAGAAAGTGAAAATTGTTTATAAACCTTACAGTTCACATATGTTGCGCATTTAAAATTTCCTGGTTTGAAGTAAAAAGTTCATTTCAGTCCTGAAACACCTGTTCTCAAAGAACTTTGGGTCGAAATGCAAAGAAACAGGCTTCGCTTTTTCATTATAATAAATTTGCCTTAAAACCAAAAAAATATCTGATTTTCGGTTTCAGTTTTCGACTCCCAAGTTCAAATGAAAACAAAGACAAGAATACGAGCATCTTGCGCATTTGAATGAACCATACTCTCCTAAAATTCTTTTTTCAATAATCTTTGAAATCTTGTATAATAGAGCATCACACCGATTACTGCATCTCTTTTCAAATGTTCGATAAACACCTGACGACCATAAACAGCGCTTGTTTATATACATGGACTTTTCTGCTAAAATGCAATATTATGGTGCTTTACAGAGAACCTCTGTCACAAATTTAATTCGGCTTAATAAGTCTTAGTCGGTGTGTATTTTAAACGGTGATGACTAAAAAGTAGACTTTAATTT
>CH001999.1:11948-27241 GCA_000149265.1 Ciona savignyi
TCCCCATACCCACGTGGGGGTGTTCTTCTGTGGGGTAGCCGCGCTTTCTGCTAAGGTGGGTCTGTTAGGGGTGGGTAATTAATGGTCTGATCGTTTAGCTTGGTGGGTTAGTGCTTTGGCTTTCAGTTGAAGGGTTTTAGGTTCTAAACTAGGGACATTCATGTGGATAAACATGAATATCTTATCATATGATCCTTATACAGGTAAATGTACTGTAGTTGGTGTTGTACTAAGTTTTCTAATTTAAACAACCAAAAAAGTCATTTATTAACCAAATTAATAAATCACATGTGATCTGAAACTATTGTCCAGTTTAGTTACTTTTTTTTCCTTCTAGGATAGTATATTTTTCCTTCTAGGATAGTAAATCGCAAGGGGCATTAACACCAGTAATCGTTAGATTACCCTTCGCCGAAAATCAATTAAAATTTTTGTAAAACTGAAACCAAACTCATTTTAGCGAGGTAATCTGACAATTGCCTGTGTGTTAACACACCCCTTGGGTTTTTTTATTCACGGTATAAAAATTATCAAGTTTTTTAAGTTTAAAAAACCGAAAAACTTGTATTATCATACAAACTACTAATGTGTGCCTAGTAATTCAGCTGTCTAGTTTCATTGCATCTTCTCATGCTAATTTAATGAAAGTTACTTAAAACTAAAACCAAACTGTTGTAATCCTGTATTAGAGATACTTGGTAGTGAATCGTAATGAATAAAATTAAAACGAAACACGTCTGGTTATATAGCCAGAAATACACGCAATGAATGTAACATACCAAAGTAAATGATTATTACATACATGCGGGCAAGATTATAGTTGATAACAGGGCACAAAATTACTGTCTGGAAACCTGCACGTATTACTACAGGGATAGAAATTAACGCATTTCAACAACACAAACACATTTTCAGCTGCACAAAATGAGCAACAAGCACTCAGGGAGTGGAGTATCGTTCCATTACAACAAAGAAAACTTCTGAGAAAAACTCCACTGCGACTGCTCTTTTCAGGGATTGTAAAACGGCTATATTTATTTTTTATCACTTATATTAATGAGAAAACTTATTAATTACCAGAAAAAACTTACAATGCTATTAACAAAAAAAAATTATCAAAAAAATCTTGTATAAATTTCACAAAAACTGAATACTTTAATTTTTTTTGGTACTAAGTTACGTATACACATATTGCAAGAGTAATGCTGAATTTTTTAAAGTTATCTTTCGCGTATACACAAATTTTAGATATTTTATCCTGATATACTTTTACACAAGTGCAATTTTTCTGTCATGCGTTTCCAGTTGCCATGTACTATCCAATTCTGTGAGTTTTGTTTATGCCTTAACCGTTATATATGCTGTCTAAATCACCCATTGTGGAGATATTAGTTTGTTATTGGGTTAGTAGAGCTATTGCTGTGTGTTGTATATGATTAAGCTGTGTCTAAACACAACGTAGGCTAAGTGCCTCTAAGCCAACAACTGGATTCAATCTTACAGCCTTTTCTCTAATGGAATTATGCTGATGTTACAATTTTTTTTTGTGCTATAAAATTCGTTTATACTATTGCATGCCTTCAAAGTGTCTTTCTCAATATTTCTTGCCCAATTTTGTTGATTAAGGTACTCTTTATTCTTGAATTTATTACGCAGTGTTTTCTGTTAATTTGACGATACTCAGTGATTTAAAACAGCCAATTTTCATGCCAAACTTTTTGCATATTTGCACTTTTTTGACAAAAAAAGAACGATATAAAAATGATTTTATTAGAAAAATGCAGTGTTTAAAGAAAAGGTATTATTTTTTGACGGTGCATAACTCTAAAGAATTAGTATGAAGGCATCAAAAAATGTTTTTTTTTGTTATAGAATATAAAATAACCAAAATGTTATCTTTTTCTTCCATATGTGATAAAATTTAAGAGCATTTGGTACAAGTGGATTTTAAATTTTATTAACTGCATCAGTTTTAATGAGTCATTGTTAGCCATGTTCTTATTTTAACGACTTGTTTTCCAAACACAATTTCGTTGAGTCGTCAAATTTGGCGCAATAACTAGCGTCAAAAATATCTTTTCCTATCAGTCAATCTTTCAATACTTTAGTTTTCTCGATCATTCCTTAAAAAATGTATTTTAACGATTAATTTTTTAAAAGAATATCTTTTCATATGGTTAAAAATATATAGTTTAAACCAATTATTCGTTTAATATTTTATATTTAAAGATAGGAGATTCTCAAATAATCATTGTGCAGCTTCATTTTAGTTTTATGAGATTATATTTTTACTTCTTTGAGATTAAGATAAGATTACATACAATTTTTGTATTATTTATTTAGTTGAATGTTATTGATCAAATTTGTGTGTACTTGCTTAATTGTGTTTATTTAAAATGGGCTTAGAAATAATCAGGATTTGAAATGTGTTAAAAATGTGCAGGGTATTTACATAATAATTTTTTTTAAGTGTTAAAATCTGTGTGTAAATTGTATTAAAGAAAAGAAAATTAAGTCAAAAGGATTTATATAACTTTAACTTTAAATGAATTTATTGTTTGTACTAATGTCTTTATTAAATAATTAATAATTTTTTAATTTCCTAATATTCTTATATTTATATTAACATTGCAATTTACTGTTTAATTTTATGCAGGTTTTAGAATTTTTAGTCAAAAATGAAGTTTATTTTTTTGGTTTCCGTCACTTTTTTTCTGGACTTTGCAAACGGATTCAATTTTTTCGAAAATTTAAATTTCGAGCGGAATTACAAACGATCGAAACTGGAAGTCGGAAAGGATTTGTGGATTGAACAACGACTTGATAACTTTAACGGTGGTGATGATAGAGTGTGGAACCAGGTCCGTAAATTGCATACTTTATTGCTTTTTGGCACAAATGGAGAAGTAATCTCTTTATTAAGGTTTATTTTATTTGCCGGTATGTTTTTCTGAACTTTGGAAATGTACACCAATGGACAAGTGGTGTGCTTATCAAGGTTAATTTGTGTACAAATATATATTATCAGGATTTAAAAATGTGGCACAGATGGACATATGGTGTGCTTATCAGGG
Organism: Ciona savignyi; assembly: GCA_000149265.1. Classification (NCBI taxonomy): domain Eukaryota; kingdom Metazoa; phylum Chordata; class Ascidiacea; order Phlebobranchia; family Cionidae; genus Ciona; species Ciona savignyi. The sequence continues at coordinate 15,023 of CH001999.1, forward strand.
TTGATTTGTGTACAAATATATATATATATATATATGGTGTGCTTATAAATGTAAAATTATTCACAAATATTATAAAAACCTATATTCCAGTGCTCGCATATTTTAAGTGTTTTTACCAAATTTTCTCAACCCCAAAAAACGCCTCATTATTTCAGAGATATTTTGCTAACGACCAATTTTCGGCCTCGTCCGGACCCGTGTTCCTAAATATCGGGGGTGAGGGCCCCGCGTCCCATGCATGGATGACAGAGGGGCACTGGGTAACCATGGCCCAGCAAACCAAGGCAATGTTGTTTCAGATAGAACATCGTTTCTACGGGGACAGTCACCCTACCTCGTAAGTTTTAGTAGTTTTTTCTTCGTATTTTAAAATAGGTTGGCTGTGTTTTATAACCAACTGTCATATTAAAGATTAACACATGTCTGTAAAATTAAAGATTGACAACCTGCATAGCAAAAATAACACACAAGTAACTGACATGTGCCTTGTGAGTATGAATTTACTCTTGCAAATAAAAAAATAATTAACATTTACCGCAACCGTTTTCGATTTATCTGCCGTTGAGGGGAATAAAAAAACAAATCCTTATCATTGCAACCGTTTTCATTATACGTTTTATTTTAATGTATTGTAATTTGTTAAACAATTTACGACCATTTCTCTCGTTTTTCTTATTCTGCCGAAATTTTTTGATTTTTAGCTTTCTTGTGCCTACAGCAATTGCCATGTGCTGAATATCCATAAGTGTCAAACACATGTTGACCAAGGTTACAACTAGTTTGGTTTCGATTATAAGTTGTTGTCATTTCATACCTTAATGATGTTATCTTTACTGTCATTAAAGGCCGATGAAACGATCCATAACTCAGTTATGTCCCTAAATAATTTAGTTAGCAGGCATTGTCACAACAGATTCATTTATTGAGTTTCACAAAATTTAAATCTAAGCAATACAACACAGTACAATAGCTGTGGTAACCCGACTGTGGACATGTGATGTTCACATGAAGGTGCGCATTTTAACTACCTTATGAGTTAATAACATACGTTTGCATCATACCAACTCACCAAATTTTCACAGTGATGCCAGCACAGAAAATCTATCCTTCCTAAGCAGCGAACAGGCTTTAGCGGATATCGCTAATTTTATAACGAACATCACTGCCACCTATAAACTGCATGGCAGAAAGTGGATCGTGTTTGGGGGTTCTTACTCAGGTAAGTAAAGTAAGGGTGGTGTCATACACGATAAACTTGTTTTATACATAGAGATGTACATCAGTTACGAATCTATATTTTAGAAGCAAAATTTCAATGATTTGGAATTGTTTTTTGATTTTTTTATGATTTTTCAAAAATAACAACTTAATTTAAAAGAAACCTACATTCTTTTCTAGGGGCACTGTCCGTGTGGGCACGATTCAAGTACCCACACCTGATTTCTGGGGCCATTTCTGCGAGTGCCCCACTCCAACCACTCATGAATTTTTATCGTAAGTTTTTTTGTTTTTTTTTGTTTATTTTAATTGTTTTTTGATGTTTTTTATGCCACATAATTTACACTTCAGAATATTTTTAATATTTTTTGATTTCACCGCATTTTGTGGATATTTTTATTTAAAGTTTTATTTGCTCTTACCAATTAAGCTTTTCGATCTTAATAAAGCTATTCAACATAAGTCCGACAAATTAGTCTAGTGGTTAAGTGCGTCGCCTTACAGCCAAAGGGTTGTAGATATGAAACTGGTCGCTAGTTAGTCGGTTGTGTCCTTGGACAAGGCACTTAGGGACATTGCTAAATTAAAGGAGCGTTTCTATCATATACAACACACTGCAATAGCTCCGGTAACCTGACGGTTGGCTGAAGGTAATTGGACAATTTTCCGTGTGTTAACCCCCTTGGTTTTCCAATTCACATGGATAAACATGAATATCCTATTCTAATATCCGATCCAACTATTTATTAGCAATCCATAAAACCCTATTATTTCTCCAGAGTACCAGGAAGTGGTTCAAACCTCCTTGACAACATTAGGAAGTCCCACGTGCGCCAAGAACGTTCTCACAGCAAGCGACGCGATAACAACGCTGCTCAAATCTGAGTCCGGACGCAAGATTCTTTCGTCTCATTTCAAGCTCTGCGCTCCGCTGTCAGATAACGCAAACGACCAGTTCTGGTTTCAGGAATCAGTGGCTAATAATATACAAGAAGTAGTGCAGTATAATAGGGACAATAAGTAAGTTTTTATTATTGTTTTTTTCTGATAATTTATAGTTTTTTTAATGTTTGTTTTTTTTCTAATATTTTGATGTTTTTTATGTTTTTTTTTAATTCTAGTATTACGTTGTTTTTTAGTGTTAGCCTTTTTTCTGAATTTTTTTTTTATTTCTTTTTTCTTAAGAAATTTGAAGTTTTAGTTTAATAGGCCATAATACCGAAACAATTACATAGTGTTTGGTTTGTTCTGTCATTTATATCCTGGTAAGCGGAAATCCATATTGATATAAAGGATTTATCCACTGCTTTATCAAAACTCCTTTCCGCAGTCGAGTATTTTGTCATTTTTAACTGTTTAGTGAAAATATTGTGGAATTTATCCACGATTATCATCATGTTACCCATGTACAGTTGGGTCCATACGTACCCACCACAGTTTAACCCTTAATTTCCCAGCGAATTCGAAGGGGGTAAGGGGCGATTCAACATCACCCACATCTGTAAGATCATGGATGACGAATCACTAGGTGGACCACTGGAGCGATACGCTGAATTGAACACACAAACACTAAAAGAAATGAACATTACATGTCTTGATTCCAGCTTTAAGAAGTATGTTATTGTAGTAGTTTTAATTTTTTTCTGCACATTCGTTTTTAAAGTTTTCTAAGCACAGTTAAAACGAGTTTAAATAATATTGGTTGCTAACACGCAGTCGGCACTCTTTAGTTTTGAATATATTTTTAACATTTGAATACTTTTTCTGTTCAAAAATCAGAACACCAAACAATTTATGGATGTTGGAGACTTTAATACAGTTGTTGTTCAACCCAACAGTTCAAACATCATCTGATAGCTGAATTGCCCAAGTACAAAAGTAGCTATCAGCTGGCTTCGATCCCACAACCTCTCGGCTACTTATCCGATAATTCACAGGCAGCATCACTTAAACCCTTTTATGATCACTTCTGCAGTCCAGTTCGAAAGATAATTTAATGCGTTCAAATGCCCTCGATTTGTAGATAACGGAAAAGTTGCAAGGTTAAAACCAACTTCTGACTAGCATTTGTGTGTTTGGTCAATGCGCTAAACAAAAATTGTCTAAACGCAGTTGAATAATGTGTTGTGCTAAATCTGAAAGAACATTTTATTCATATACAACACACTGAGTAACTCTACAGTTAGTGAGAGGCAACAATTGCCCATATAATAAACCTCTATCACATTTTAACAATGTGAAAACTTAACACACTAAAACCTAGGTTCATCACCGACACAAAATCCACCTCATGGGACAAAGCTACTGGTATGAGGCAGTGGACGTACCAGACGTGTGCTGAGTTCGGATGGTTCCAGACCACAGATTCGAAAAACCAGCCGTTTCATGGCTTCCCATTAAAACTTTCGCTTGAAATTTGTGAAGAGGTTTTCGGAATTGGAGCTGAACAGTTGAACAGGGTGAGTAGTTTGTGGTGGTTTGGGTAAATGGTAGCAATGACATGGTAAACCGTCAATTGAAAGGTCATAGGATCGAAACTAGCTCTTTGCTAGGCCAATTTGATCAAGAAATTTTACCGTCTACACAGTTAGCTAAGTTGATAGAAAAGTCAGCTAACGATTACAATGTGATTACTACATTTGCTTTTCCCCCGACTTTACTGAAACTAAATGGTATAATGGATTAAATTAGGTAATTCGAAGCAGTTTATTGGCTTCAGTTACTCGACTGTAAGCATGTGGTATTCTGGTAAATTCCTAATTAATTTTTTGCACCTGAGAGGTTAAATGATGAGTGTTCTTTACTGACTTTGTTTAATTCCAGGGGTTTAATAAGTTGAGCAAAAAATTAAGCGGTTCTATAAAGTGCATTAGCTTTATGAACTTGGCTGTGGGCTTGTGGTAATCTGACCACTACCCAAACCTTTTTTTCAATGCCTTTTGCTGATAGTCAGCAAAAACAAAATCAACCAGGGATGCATAAAAAGCAACGCGATAATTGCAATTGTTAAAACTGTGTAACTGGGGGTTAAAAACAGTGTAAAAAATAGTCGAGTTCTTTCAAATGTATGCAACATAAATATCCTGTATGCAACATAAATATCCTGTATTAAACATGAATATCCTATATTAAATATGAGTATCCTATATTAAATATGAGTATCCTATATTACACCTGAGTATTCTATATTATACCTGAGTATCCTATATTAAACATGAATATCCTATATTAAACATGAATATCCTATATTAAACATGAGTATTCTATATTAAATAGGAGTATCCTATAATAAACATGATTATCCTATATTAAACATGAGTATGCTATATTAAACATGAATATCCTATATTAAATATAAGTATCCTACATTAAATATGAGTATTCTATAGCCTATTAAAGATAACTATCCTATTAAACAAGATTATTCCTTCACAAGGGGATACAGCGATCATTGGAAAACTACGGGGGAGTTGCGATCGCTGAATTGGTCACCAATGTGACTTTGTACAATGGGAGAATTGATCCGTGGTCGGCTGTTTCATATGTTGGAAATAACGGAAATTTCCAGAACGAAATATCTTTAAGGTGGTTTGATCGTTTGATATTTTTTAACCAAATTTTATGCTTTTTTTACATTTTTAACATTTTTTTTGTGTTCTTAAATTTAAACTTATTTTTTTTAATTTGTGAGCTTATTGAAAAGCACTTTGTACACCTGTTGTATACATAAACAGTACAATTCCCACTTCCCAGCAATTATTGCATTAAAATTCAGTAATAATTGTTTCATGTCTTACTTGCAGTTATGCATAAGGTAATACCACCAGAGTTTTAAATGAATTCTAGTTGGTAAGCTTATATGGTACTAAAATGAACTGTCAGCCTAAAGGTAGTAGGATCAAAACCAACCAGAAGCTAGTAGGTTGTTTCCTTGGAAAATGCACTTGATAGAAAGTGCTAAAAAGTGTGAATTTAATGGTGGTACTTAGCTTTAGTATATTTTACTTAGGTAGCTGTATTACTGATTTTCCAACCATAGTCATAAACATCAATATCACATCCTTTTATGCTAGTTTTTATTCCAATTTTAATTTTCACTTGCAGTGACGCACCTTTAGTACATTCGATGTCCAAGCCTACATTAACAAGTGTGGGGATAAGGAGCATAGTGGTACCGGATACAGCACATTGTGCTATCATGTATCCTGCAAGTCCCCATGATTCCCAGTACCTTAAACAAGCGAGGCTTGAGGTTGAAAGAGAACTAAAAGCCTGGCTTGGGCTATGAGGTAATATTTGGTAGACTTGTTATGCCTAATGTCACCTTTGAGGTACTGAAAAGAAATTTTTAACTTTTTTTTTAATCGACTTTTTAAAGTTCTTAAACGATTTTGATACAAATTTGGGAAAGACGTAGATTAAGTACTTGGAAACAGTGATTCAACTTCGTAGGAAAAAAATATTTTACTAACTCTATCTTTTAAAGTTAAAAACTGTTTGATGAAAATTAGGTAAGGAGAAATATTATAAGCGATCTAAGAAGAAATATTATATTAATTCACAACTATTTTTTTAATTGTGTCCATGGGAATAAGTGGACAAAATCTTCAATTTTAAAAGTGAAGATGAAATAAATATTAAATTATTTCATAACTCTAATAGTTTTAAACAGATTTTGATGAAATTTGGTGAGGAGGTAGTTTTACTGACAAATTTTATCTATTTGAGTTTAATTGGCAAGTATAGTATATTCAAAAATTTCAAAAATTGTTTTCTTATTTTCAGGTTTCCAATTTTAAGGACATCACTGTTATTTTATCATCATTTCTTAGATTTCTGTGTTCTATGGTAGATATTTATTATCGTCAAGCATTTTTGAAATAGTTTTGCAAATAATATTATGGCTTTATAATATGCTATTTATTGTGACAAATGTTAAATTTACTTCAGTAGTTTCACTGTAGACATAAATGGTTACCTGATTTGTATTAATTTATCACTTATAATTTGTCTATATAATTTCTTGAACTTATTTTTGTTTTTTTTCTGTTTTGTGCAATAGGAGTTTTTTGGTGCGTTCAAAATGAGCAAAATTAAAAACTTTCTTGCAAAACCTTGGGAAATATGTATTTTTTTGTGTCTTTTATTTATCACATTGCATTTTTGAAAATAAATTCACACAGTATAACTTGAAAGGTTATTTTGATGAAATTTTTAAGATGGCGCGAAGTTTTTATAAAATTTTTTTAGTGGTCAGAATCTGTCCATAGAAATAGTGGATTTAGAAATTTATCCATGTGTTCCTTAACAAGTGAGATAACGTTGATAATGACCGACAGTGGATAAGAGGCATTTTGACGATTAACTGTTAAAGAACTCTCCAGCGTTTTCTTCTGAATAAAAAATATCTTTATGTCTGGCAGATTAGTCTGGTGGGTTAATGCGTCGCCTTTCAAGCCGAAGGTTTGCAGGTACAATACTGGTATCTGGCTAGTATGTTCTGTCCAGGGGCAAGGCACTTAACGGGGGAAAGGTTACGTTGTGTAATTTGTGTTGTTTTATATTGCATTGTCGTAAACCAACATACGCCTTTGCCTTGCGTAAATACACAGATATTGGTAAATGGTTGGTATCGAATCTTAAACCTTCCGCTTGGCGCCGTGACTCTCTACTTCTACGGAATGAGTTATTAATGCGCACAAGATAGTAGGACATCAAAAGGAATACTATTTTTGTAATTCGTTTATTACTTTAACTCTTCCATTTACAAATGATTTACACCGAGCATTGAAATTACTCGTTTTATTAACTTTTAAAGTAGCCGTTCTTTTATTTAATTAGGGCGCTAAAAAATGTTAAATCTACATTCTAAAATACGATCTTCAAATCAACATTCCGATAAATTTATGAAATTCACTAAATCTTGGTGATAGTAAAGGACGATGGAAAGTAGCCGCTTGGTAGACTTGTAAGCCCGAATCTGGTAATATTTAGGTATTTTTGAACCCCGCTGACTTTTTGTATCTTTACAATCCCGCCCGTTGTCGCTGTAATAGAATGTGTTTAAGTTAAATTAGCGTGATCATGATCAGGCCAACAATTTGTTAGACTTTCAACGCATGCTACGTTAAAATTACTGCTAGTAATAGTGAAATGAGTGGACGTCAAACTTTCAGCTGATGGATTCTGCCGAATAAAGGAACTTCTTAATCATACACAACACACTTTAATAGCTCCCGTAACCCGACGGTCGTAGCGAGGAAATCTGACGATTAGTTTAGTTTAGTTTATTCATTTTTTGCCCCAGTTTTTAGAAATGGCAAACGAATATAATCACAGCACAGGAATGGGAAAAGACTGCTAAACGAACAGTCGTTAAAACACGTCATTAAAGAAAAAAATATATAATTTAATAAATATAGCGGACTGCCAATGTGTGCACGCCCCCTGCGTTTTTGTATTCTCGCGAACAAACATGAAATTAATCCTAATTTCAGATCCTTTGTGTATTACGTTAACAATATCATATGAACATCAGCTTTGCAGCGCAAACTTACCGTTCAAATAGCCGCTGTGTATGGCTGCTTGGCAGACTCTGGAGTCCCCTCTGTAAACCAGATATCCATAGAGATTTAATGACGCAATCGTCAGGTTGTTGCAGTTAGCTGGACACAGAGCCAGATATTTTCCCGCCCAAATATCTTTGTCCTGCGCCCAAGCAATCAACTGAAAAACGAAAGATCGTGATGACGCGCGGGTATAAAGCAGGTGTGTCAAAACTCTTGGGTTTTCACGGGCTGCAATTATTTTTTCAAGGGCCGAATGTAATTTTGGAATTTGCAATTAAATTAATTTATTATAGACAAGGTGAAGAAGTCCATCGCTTTGGTTATAAATGTGATTTTTACACATTTTTGGTGGTCTTACGCTATTACGACGCCAATAAAATGAACTAATATTTCGCAGCTATTATTATATAAGAGTGGTGGAATGTGACTTTAAATTGCCAGACTTTTAGGAATTAGATACCATAAATGTTTATCGTTTTTTCTACTTAAAAACTCTCCAACCCATATGGCCACCAACCCGACTTAAAGGTCACACACCATTTCCACGGGATATAACTTAATTTAGACGAAAGATTGTGCGTTTGAACCGCTGGCTAACCGGTTGTTTTGTTGGCCAATGTACTTATTAACTAGAGAGTGTAAACCACGTGTTTAACCACCAATATTTGTAAAACACATGTTGTATGCCACATATTCATGCTACAGGGTCCCTAACCACAATTTGTATTTTATACACGGTATACACCGAGTATATAGTTTGTTTCTGCAAGCATAAACGCATGGGTCCCATAGTTAACCAACCAAACTTATTTTCCATGTGCAGATAAATAAAAGATAAACGTCTAAAATTTACGAACATTTTACCACAAATATTTTAAATTAAAGCTTCTTTTCAAGCGCTGTAGTGAAATAAGGCTAAATTCCCAAAACAGCCAGATTTATTTTTTAATGGTTACAGGAAATTCCCCTGGGTTTAGTAGATAAGTTTCTGTATTTATAAGTGACTCATGTTATGGAACAATTCTTAAAGTTTTAATCTGATTTGTAGACTGCTTATTAGAGATGTCAGTGCGATATGGCATGTCTGTTACAATCGTAATTCAGGAACATATCTTTGTTTTCAAGGAAATTACCCTAAGTAAATTCCCCTTGATTTATTACCCAAAATTTTGGTTTCTGCATATCTAGATCATGTTGTCTAATGAATGACTAAGTTTCATTACGATTCGATTATTTTTTCTGGTAGATGTCGGGGCGCCATGCCATGCCAGTCAAACCTTTGACGAAAAAAAAAGAAAAAAAACGAAAAAAAAACGGACAAAAACAATATGTGTCCCATTTTTCCAAATGGGACCCATAATTAGACATTGCTTGAGCTCAGTAGAATATTTGGTTGCAAAGTAAATGTTACTTACGTATTTCAAACAAAGCTATAGCTTCGGTATACACTTACTGGATTTTTCTATCCCACCCCTTATTGATGAACGTGTACACTTTACCAAATGCAAAAAAGTTGTAATATTATTTTGTTACCTTGTAATAAAGGTTGCAGATCTGCTTGTAACTGCGCTACCAAAGCTGAAATGAAATTTGTTAAAAATTAATAATCAGATTCTTGGTTCGACACTTACTTTAGCCAATGTTTTGTGGTGCTGTGTCCTTTAAAACTGACGCTGCCTTCGACAACAAAACTCAAATGAGATTAAAAATCAAACGAGAATAAAATGACACATATTGTGATACCTTGTCGAATGAATGATTTTCATTTAATTGTCCGCTTGTAATGTAATCAAAACGGTAATTGTGTTTAATGAACGTTTTTCGGTTTTAAAATTACGAAAAAAAGATAACAAATATTTCCATTTTGGTTTAAAAGAACGTAAATAAAGAAAAAAACATTACCATTTTCTATTAGAATAAAGTAAATAATTAAAGAAAATGTTACCCATTTTTTAAAAGAAAAAAATAATCCAACGAAAGAAAAATGAAGAAAATACACGTTTACACCAATATATTGAGTGGCATAGTGCAAAAAACAACATTATTTTAAAGGTGTTTGACATTAGCACAAAATTTGTTGTTCAGTTCAAAATATTTCCTTGGTCTTACCCTGTAAAGCTGCAATTGATGACATGAGTGACGTTTTGAATGACGTCACGTTTCCGAAGCTTCCGTTTATGACGTCATTGACGATCTTTGTTACGTTTTCAGGTGACAAAGGGGGAGGGTCTCCTCTGGCAGTCGCTAAAAAAAATAAAAACATAGTAGAAATTCATTGTAAGGATTAGGCTACGATAAATAAAATTAAAAAACTGATTTCAATGCAGGCCTACATAATTTAACTCCTAACTAAATTTCATTAAAATACGTACATGCGTTTTCGAATATTTTGTTATTTACTTTTATAGCTTAAGGGAAAATTCTCTCTCACATCAAATAGTATCACTTATTACATGTGGCCGCCAAAAAGAACCACGTATTACCATAGACACAAGCTTTCTTATATTTTACCAATTTTCGCCATTTTCTCTATTTAGCCCAAGCATGGCCAACATACGGCCCGTGAAGCGATTTTGACCGGCCCACAGATTTTATTTAACTATACCGTGTATTAGGATATTGGATACTATTCATGTAATCATCCAGCCCACCAAGAACTTCATTTTTCCTTCATATTTTCCCACACTGGGCCTGCCGACTAGAGAAATTAGCCACCCCTGATTTCCACCCATCAATTTAACTTCAATTTAGATCTGCAAAATCCTGTCTTACATACCGCATCGTGGGTTACAGGTTTTGGAGCAGTACTGGTCTTGATAGTACTGAAGTGCGCAGAATCCGGTGGATTGTTTTGTTGCACAGAAACTGCTAGTCTGGGTGTCCACGCAATTCAAATCTGCAAATAAATTTGTATTTTTTCTTCTTAGTAAGGGACTGTTTTTCAAAAAGGATAGTATATGTCTGTTTTATTTAGGAAGTTATGACAAGGGTAATTGTTAGATTACCCCGTGCTCACCACCGGGTTACCAGAACTATTAGGCTACAATGTAATATATATATAGACCTACTGAGACGTTCCTACAGTTTAAGTACAACCCATTCGGCTATGTCCTCAAAGTGCCTTTTGTCCGAAGAAACAGCCAATAGTTTAACCAAAGGATGGTTTTAATACCAATACCCTTTTGGCTTCCAGTCTTTGGCTTCCTGAAGACACTATAATCAATTGGCCAACAACAAGTGTTGACTTTGTCACTTATGTCCTGGTAAATGGGGAATTCTTGAAAGTTTTTCTTGCCTATTGCTTTTAGCCGAATATTTTTATTTTTTATAATATAAATGATAATTATTAATAATATTCAAACGTTTTACCTTGTCCAATTGTAAACACAGAAAGCACTACGAACACCCCTAAGATTTGAAACAGAATTCTTGCCATATTAGACAACCGTAAAGGGTTTATCTAAAAAGATCTCAGATTGTCTTGTTGTTTATTTCCCCACCGGTTAGCGTTGTGGGGTAGTGCGTCGCCTTTAGCCGAGGGGTCGCAAATTTTAACGTGGTTGCTACCCGGTCGTTTAAATCTTTGGACTTAACGGGATTGCCTTAATCTAGCGGAATGACAGGATCTACTAAGTTAAGGAACGTCTCAATCATACATAACACACTGCAATAATCCCGGTAACCCGACAATGGGTGGTAAGTGATCTGACGATTACCCGTGTGTTAACGCCACTTAAGTTTTCACAATCACGGGGATAAACATGAATATACTGTCTCTTATCCATACTAAACCCTAAACCAATCAATTCTGGACATACGGGAGATAACGTTACTTATGAATATTATTACCACAATTTTGGCTTGTTACCAAAACTCCAAAAACTTTTTACTCTATCAGATTATACTTCACGGGTAGCTCTTAACTCACTCGTTCTAACCTGAATAGAGCTAACTTTTTAGGCCGGAAAGGCCGACATTGATTTTTTTATGTTTCATAATAGAAAGCCCTGCTTCTCACACCGAATGCGGCATGACGCGAGATGTTTCCGTAACGGTTTTGCCGCCCATTTTTGAACACATAACAATCGTTATAGTTTCGAAATAGAGTACTCGTAGACTGATTTATCGCTATATTTAACATTACAGTTATTTTTTTAATTACTGTTTGTTTTGCTGTCTTTTCCTGTTGTGCTGTGATTTGTTTTCATTGATTTTTACATGATCTAGGTCCACGGACCTTTTACAGTGCATATGTAAGACAAATTTTCTTTGAACCCTTTAGATCTATATTTTATCAGTTTATAACCAATTTATTGGACCCACTGCATGAGGCAGACTCCGTTAAGAGCCTTGCCCACGAACACAGCCGTTCACCCTGTTGTTTAAATGTATGATAATTAAGTATTTTTACATTTTTATCACATACAACCCA
>CH001999.1:27575-37894 GCA_000149265.1 Ciona savignyi
AAAAGTTAAGAGGCCAAACGAAAAAAAAAGATTTGTACATATGATGCAAGATTGGAAAACTTTCAAACCCTTTTACTCAAAATCAAGTTCTGGTCGTATGGCCAAATGACAAACGAGACCGGTACACACACTGCATTAAGTTTAAAACTTATTACCGTTATTAACGACTTCATTGGTTTGGTTTAATTCTGTAGGCCTGTTAATCACCTATCCAATGTAGTCCAATTAATCACTTATTCAATGTAGGTCTTAAACTCGCACGTGTTATGCGTCATATCCCACATTCATCTATTAAAACGGATACACGAAAGGCTTTATCAAAACACGAGTTGGAAAAAATAAGTCTTGCGCATATCCTGTGACTTAACCAATGGGTTTGCCAAAACGATTTAAGTTGTTTAGTTCTATACTGAGATCAGGTTTATATATTTCGGGATACTTCCGCGAGATACAGCTATTTACCGAGTAAACTGATATAATTTTAACTTAACATGTTTTTGGTGGTAAAAGTATTTATTCTGCTGTCGGCAGTTGGATGTTCATACTGTTGTGCTAATTGGGAGGTGGTGGGAACTAAAACAGATGGGCCATACAATACAAATTGCATATTTCAGTGGAATGTTAAAGTAACAACGTCGGTTTGCGCAGACGCTTCAAAACAAGTTAAAACTGAATATCAAGTTATTCAGCCAGAACCCTCGGAGGGATGGACCTGTACTTATTCCCATGGATTGGATGACTGTGTTGGGTATTGTAACAGTAATGTGAATGTTACATCCTTTTGTGTTAAATTGTCGTGGAAGCCATCATGCTACTTTGATTATGCCAAGAAAAACTGCGGCAATTTCAAGTGGGGAAATTGGACTTTAAATTCTAATTGTCCTGTGCTGGCAAAAATCGAAAATCCTCCGAATAAAACACACACCCGAACATGCTACAACTGCGACAACCAAACAACGGACGCAAAGTTTTGCTCCGGTTCATCTACGAAGACAGAAACATGCAAGAACTTGGAGAAACCATCATGGAGTGAATGGACACGTCAAGGCTGTCGCGCCAACAACCCTATTTCGTGTGACGTCAGTGGAAAAGTAACTTCGACAAGAAGATGTTTGTATTCTGATGGGTCAGCAACAATTAATACCAAATATTGTTCTAACGATGCGAATAGCAGTGTAGCTGCTTGTAAAGTATCGATCGAATATACGAACTGTACAAATGTGTTGAACATTACAGCATTAAACGGTACAGGTTCCGTTTTAAATCCATTCACTGTTGCAAACATAGCTTTAATCGCAGTACCAGTCGCTGTTGTGGTTTTGGCCATTGTTTTAGTGGGGATTTTTATGTTGAAACGACTGCGGAAAGGAAAACAAAATACAGAAACATTCAGCCTTAGGCAATTTGATAATCCGCAAGAAGAATGTGTGGCAGAAAACCTACCCACTCCAAATGTATCAGATAATAATTCCGAACCTGTAGAATTGTACGCTGTTGTTAACAAACCCAAGAAGAAAAACATGAATACTGTGGCAGAAAATCCGCCCACTCAAAATGAATCAGATAACAATTCGGAACCAGTAGAATTGTACGCTGTTGTTAACAAACCCAAGAAGAAAAACATGAATGCTATGATACCGCCGTGATAGATATATTACATTTTGATTATACTACAGTGATGGTCCTGTGGTTATTAGATTTACTGGAATAAACATAAATATCATATGCGACGGTATAGATAATGTAAATCAAATGATGTTTGTTATTACCGGATCATTCAGCAACGTCTTAAGAGAAGGCAGCACACTTTGTAATATCTCCAAAAAACGACAACAATAGTTTAAAAATAAATATGCATTCATGCACGCGTAGGTTAAATACAATTATAAACCTCAATTTCTTCTTCATTGTATACTTTTTCCAAATATATTCGATTTCTTGAGCCATTATATTTTACTTTTTAAAAATTAATGTTTTTTCTGTTCATCTTTTTGGTCAATTCGCCTGCCTAATTTTTTTTTAATTGTTGAATATGACGTAACAATGGGGGCATAAATTTGATTTGTTTACAACTAGATTCTTGGTGTGTGTGTTAAGCTTTGACGCAGGGGCGTGCAACTGTTTAGCGCAATGGGCCACAACGTACAAGTATAGAGATACCGGGAGCCAGACCATCAAACAACTTATATTTTGTATGGCGACTTTCCTTTTTTGGCAATTGCTTCAGCTATCTTTATGCTCAGTTTTGTAACTAACTTGGTAGACATTCGTTCGAACTTGGTTAAGCTTTTTTGTATAATAACATGCTCCAATAAAGTAAGATCACGTAATACTGTACCACTGCCGGAATAAGGCAATTTTCCAACAATGCACATTATTCTGTAACAATGGGAGGTCGTCACAGTAATGTTAACATAAATTTAATCGGAGTGTGAAGTAGTCTTATACTGTCTTTAAAAATGGCAATGATGCCGTTACAATTTAGAAAACGTTTTTAAACTATTAGGCTACGAAGTATGAAGTCTGCAGCGGGCCACATAAATAGGTACCGCGGGCCGTGCTGTGGCCCGCGGGCCGTATGTTGCACGCCTCTGCTTTAACGTATTGTTATCTTGCGTTCTGCTGTGCTGATTTGATTTATTTGTAGTGACATTCGCGGCTTATGTCATATTTTTTTTAAACATTATATTAAGTTATGTTAAAATTGTTAAAGAGGGAGATTAATGTGCGCACGGCTGTTCCCCTTTGCTCCTGTCAAATCATTTCCTCTGCGTGTAAACTGGCTATTATCTCCAACACTTTCTATATAATCCTCACTGTATTAGTTTATATTGTACAATAAAGAAACCTTCCGAAACTGAGTCAATTTGGTGTCTACATTGTTGGATAACTCAGGTCAGATTTAGTGCTAGGTATAAGCACGCCAACCGACCATAAAAGAACCTGATTCTCCACACACTTAAGAGCAGCATGGTTAATTGGTTTATAAAGGTGTTTACTAAGAAAAAGGGTACAGTCGTGTTTACTAGACAGGATACGATCGTGTATATAGAAAGGCTATATAAATGGTCGTGTGCCCAGTGAAGTAAAATAAAGAAGCTGTATGGAACGAATGTGTCGGTAAATGATTAACGCTGACCCTTACGTACACTAAATAGCATAGCAAAACATTGTGTTACACTTTTAAGATGTAAGTGACACGGCCATTATGGCTTTGCCTTTTTATCACGGTAATAAACACCCCGCTAACGCGACCGCTTGATGATGGTCCATTGGTGGTCAGGTAAGCGGGGTTCCACTGTACACATATGTTTACATATATCGTTGAAAATTCGAAAATGACTGGAAAACTCGAAAACTAAGATGGCTAATGCTAGTGTTATTCTCACAGCAACTGGCGTAACAATTTTAACTCTCCAGAATCCAAAAAAGCGATGTTTTACCTAAAAGTTAAACTAGATACAAAAATTTTGAAAACAAATGTTTGGAGCAATATTAAATTTAAAAAAGGAAAGGTTATGTTTTTATGCGTCATTTCGAAAGATCTATTCAAATGCTTTCCAAAAATATAAAAACTACGAAAACCCCCCAAGAAACGACTGAATTGTGCATTTTTTTCGAGGACACCTCTGGGTTACATATATGTAACCGTCGTCGTCTTAGTTAATATACATTTACAATGGAGTTAGTGGTTTGATTAATAACCCACGCTTTTGTTATTAGACGTAATTACAGTTGCCTTATTATGTCATCTGCGTACATGTGGATGACTCACTTTGTCCTGTTCGCGTTAGAAAAAAAATGAGTTAAGAGGCTTAACAAAATTAAAAAATAATTTGTACATATGATATAATACGTTATAGCCCACATACATATATACATTAAAACAGGTACACAAAAAGGCTTTATCAAAACACAATTTGGAAAAAATAAGTCTTACGCGTATCCTGTGACTTATACCCGTGGGTTGCCAAATGAATTAGGTTATTTGGTTCTAATGTTAGATGGAGTGCTGTATTTTGGGATATTTCATCGTGATACAGCTATTTCCTGAGTAAACTGATATAACTCTAACTTAAAAATGTGTTTGGTGGTAAAAGTATTTTTTCTGCTGTCGGCAGTTGGATGTTCATACTGTTGCGCTAATTGGGAGGTGACGGGAACTAAAACAGATGAGCCATACTTTAGTACAAATTGTATAGGTCCATCGGTATGGATAGTTAAAGTAACAACGTCAGTTTGCCCAGACGCTTCAAAACAAGTTAAAACTGAATATCAAGTTATTCAGCCAGAACCTTTGGATGGATGGACCTGTACTTATTCCCATGGATTGAATGGCTGTGTTGGGTATTGTAACAGTAATGTGACTGTTATATCCTTTTGTGTTAAATTGTCGTTGAACGCATCATGCTACTTTGATTATGCCAAGGAAAACTGCGGCAATTTCAAGTGGGGGAATTGGACTTTAAATTCTAATTGTCCTGTGCTGGCAAAAATCGAAAATCCTCCGAATAAAACACACACCAGAACATGCTACAACTGCGACAACCAAACAACGGACGCAAAGTTTTGCTCCGGTTCATCTACGAAGACAGAAACATGCAAGAACTTGGAGAAACCATCATGGAGTGAATGGACACGTCAAGGCTGTCGCGCCAACAACCCTAATTCGTGTGACGTCAGTGGAAAAGTAACTTCGACAAGAAGATGTTTGTATTCTGATGAAACAGCAGCAATTGACAGCAAATATTGTTCCAACGATGCTAATAGCAGTGTAGCTGCTTGTAAAGTGTCGATCGAATATACGAACTGTACAAATGTGTTTAACAATACAACATTGAACGGTACAGGTGCCGTTTTTAAGCCGTCCATAGCTGCAAGCGTAACTTTAATCGCAGTACCAGTCGCTGTTGTGGTTTTGGTCATCGTTTTAGTGGGAACTATCATGTTTAAACGACTGCGGGAACAAAAACGAAATACGAATATTAGCAGCGGCAGGCAATCTGATAATCCGGAAGAAGAATGTGTGGCAGAAAATCCGCCCACTCCAAATGAATCAGATATTAATTACGAACCTGTAGAATTGTACGCTGTTGTTAACAAACCCAAGAAGAAAAACATGAAAACTGTGGCAGAAAATCCGCCCACTCCAAATGGATCAGATAACAATTCCGAACCAGTAGAATTGTATGCTGTTGTTAACAAACCCAAGAAGAAAAACACGAACGCTATGACGGCTCCGTGATAGATATATTATATTTACATTATGCTACACTGATGGTTTTGTTTATTTTCCTGTGATAACGCAATGATCAACAGGTTAGAAACTGCTATCTAGTCGGTTGTGTTGGGCATGGCACTTTACAGGCATTGCCATATCCCAGCGGATTTCTGGATTCTACCAAATTGAAGAAATGTCTTAATCATATACAACACAATAAGTTAAAATTAGTATTCCATCATTCACACGTGGGTTAAACACAACTATAAACTTCTATTTCTTTTTCGTTGTAGACTTTTCCCAATTGTATTCGATTTCCTAAGTCATTGTGTTTTACTTTTTTTAAATTTACTTTTGTTTCTGTTAGTCTTTTTGGTCAATTCGCCTGTCTAATATTTTAAACGAATTGTCGAGTATGACGTAACAATGGGGGCATTAATTTTATTTGTTTACGGCTAGATTCTGGGTGCGTTTAGCTTTAACCTGTCGTTATCTTGCGTTCTGCTGTGCTGATTTTATCCACTTAAAAACAGAGCATGATTAATTGGTTAATAAAGGTCTTTTACTAAATATATAGAAAGGGTACGGTCGTGTATATAGAAAGGCTGTATAAATGGGCGTGTGTACAAATAGTTAACGCTATAGATACAATATAGGAAAGCTTTATGGAACTTTTCTGTCGGTAAATGATTAACGCTGGCCCTTACGTACACCGAGTAGTATAGCGAAACGATGTGTTACACTTTTTAGATGTAAGTGACACGGCCATTATGGCTTCTCACTTTTATCACGGTAATTATAAATATAGAAGGTGTTGGTTCAAATGATAAACAATGTATGGTACTTTGAACAAATGATAAAATCTTTTTTTGACAAAATAAAAAAATCACTTTTTATACGTAAATTCATATAAACTAACAATTGTGTAATTCAGTGATACTCGTGTTGCATCATATCTTAAGCTGTTTCTTAAAAGCTACTATTTAAGGTATACCGTGACTACCAGTTTATACAGTACGAACAAATTTGTTTAAAAATGCGTGCACTATTCGTTTTAATTATTTAAAATTTAAGGTCGCGTTATTTTACAAAACTGTATGATTAGGACCAACAGATAGCATGTCAACATATAGCATGTCAATAATTTTTTATAAGAGGAAAAAGGTTAATGTTTCCCAATTTGTCCAAAATATTGATTCAAGGTGGTGATGGTATGATTTCGTAGTGATTTGTGACGTTTTCGTAGTTTGGATTGGCCGCTTGATCGTACACAATTTCCTGAAGTTTTTCGACTGGCCTCGCGTTCTCAATGTAATGGTACACAGTATCCAAATTTCCACTTTGATCGTTGATATCTTGACTGCGTTTTCGGCTTCTGTATATCAAAATCGAGCATGCAATAACGGCAAGAAACGTTGACAAACAACTCACCACAGCAAATGTTATAATCAAGGTGAAAGTCCTGGATTCCTGTTCATTAGAAACCGTATAAACCCTGTCGTTGCTTGTAAGAAGCCCTTGAGTTGTAACTTCTGTTGAGACTAATGACTTTGTAGCACAATTTGTTTTACCCATAGAAACTTTACAAGCAGCTACACTGCTATTAGCATCGTTGGAGCAATATTTGGTGTCAATTGCTACTGTTTCATCAGAATACAAACATCTTCTTGTCGAAGTTACTTTTCCACTGACGTCACACGAATTAGGGTTGTTGGCGCGACAGCCTTGATGTGTCCATTCACTCCATGATGGTTTCTCCAAGTTCTTGCATGTTTCTGTCTTCGTAGATGATACGGAGCAAAACTTTGCGTCCGTTCTTTGGTTGTCACAGTTGTAGCATGTTCGGGTGTGTATTTTATTCGGAGGATTTTCAATTTTTGCCAGCACAGGACAATCAGAATGTAAACTCCAATTCCCCCACTTGAAATTATCGCAATTTGTCTTGGCATAACTAAAGTAGCATGATACGTTTAACGACAATTTAACACAAAAGGATATTACAGTCACATTACTGTTACAATACCCAACACAGTCATCCAATCCATGAGAATAAGTACAGGTCCATCCATCCGAGGGTTCTGGCTGAATAACTTGATATTCAGTTTTAACTTGTTTTGAAGCGTTCGCGCAAACCGACGTTGTTACTTTAACATTCCACTGAAATATGCAATTTGTATAGTATGGCCCATCTGTTTCAGTTCCCGCCACCTCCCAATTAGGGCAACAGTATGAACATCCAACTACCGACAGCAGCAACACAATAAACACTTTTACAAACCGCAACATTCTTGAGGTCTTTATTTACCAATTGACATGTCGTATCTCAAAGATTAATAGCTTAAACAAACCTGTTTCATGTAATCTTATATACCAAAATGACGTGTATCTTAATATAAGTTTGCAATGGTGTTGGTGGTTTAATTAATAACCCACGCTTTCTATACTACACGTAATTACAGTTGCCTTAGTAGGCCTACGCTTTCTGGTGTAGACTCATTTCCATTAAATTACAACAGACATAACCGTGCGTAGGCTAATCAATATTATTTCAATGCTAATGACTCATTTAAGTTGTTTCTATAGGTTCATGCGATGAACAGGTTATGAAATTAATGGTCATAAGTCCGGATTATGTACTCAACCGAAAAAGAGGAGCCGTTATGTTGTGATAATAAGGACCTTACATAAACGATTTTGCATGGCCCGCTGTTTATAAAGCTGTTTATAATAATTACGTGAAAAGAAAAATAATACAGGCGTTTTGATACGAGCAATCGTGAGGTTACCTTGCACCTCTACATTAAATATGATCGGGTTTAAATTGCTTTTCAGTTATCTGATTGAAAATGGGAAGCTGGTTAAGGGTTACCGTTTCCGTTAAATAGTTAAAACTTAAAGTTGATTAGTGCTACCGCTACCGGTTACCCAAGTTGTAAAAAACAGAAACAAAACCGTATGTAACCAAAGTACTCATATTTTACGTACAGTGGCTGGCATTTGCGTTACAAATTTCGTTGGTTGACATGCCGTTGACACCCTCGGTTATGACATTGTGGTTAGTACACAGAAAATGCCATAGTCCAATGATTTATAGGCTCCGCCTGGATCAAGAACACTTTTATGTTCAAGGTGGTTTAACCTAGCCGATTTTTTACGTATAGATAGAAAGAGGATATTTATGTTTATCCCGGTGGATGGGAAATCTCAAAGGTCGTCTTGACGATTGCGGTGGGTTAGTGCTTTCCATTTTAACCGAAGGATTGATGATTTAAAAATTGTCGCCAACTAGTTGGCTTTGTGTTTGAGCAAGACATATAGCGGACCTTGCAAGGGTTTCTGAAACTTGTTTCTCACTAGTCGGTTGTGTCCATGGGCAAGGCAATTAGCGAACATTGCTTGAACCCAGTGGATTAATGGGTCCTATTAAATTGAAGGAACAGCCGACTCTTCAGCGACCAGTCTCGAACCTACGACCTGTCGACTAAAAGGCGAAACAATAGGATCCCGTGAATGGGAAAACCAAGCGTGTTATCACGCGGGCAATCGTCAGATCAATAAACCGTCAAATTATTCGGCGGACATTATACACAACACATTGCAAAAACTCCAGTAACGCGATGATGGGGACAAGTTAATCTAACGATTGACCGTGTGATAACCCTCTTGCGTTATCCCAAATACGTATTAGGACTTTATGATGTTTAATTTGTACGGTCGTGTGGCCAAATGGTTAACGCGTCCGATACATATACTGACTCTCATACAAAAAATAACGGTCCTAGTGACGAGCCCATAATGGGTTTGAAACTTAACTCAGTAAAAAAAAAATATTTATGATGTTTAATTTAATCCGGAAACACTGAACAAAGCATCTGGAAACACTAACCATGTGCGTGACAAAAACAAACCGATACTATGACTAAACAATCTCAATCGATTATACGTCGATAGGCATTTTGTATGATAATAGTAGTTTCCATTAAATAAAATGACAAAACGAAAAGTTACGATTAAAAGTGCCGCAGCTAACACGGCCGCCAAGAAACCGAAGAAACTTTTAAAAACAGTCAAAAATGAAAATGAAATCGACCAAATCAAAGACAATTTTACGTCAATTGAGTTTTGTAAAATGCTCCAAGATTCAGTCTTAGCAACTAAAGGTTAGTAGTTATGTATAGTTGATTGTAGAAACTGTTTTTTATTGGTAGCTGTGGTCTGTTAAATCAAAGAGTTGGTGTTAGGGTTCCAAGCGCTCCTAAATGGCCAGTATGGAAAGTACGGCAGCTGCACACTCGAGTTTTTTTTCCCCCTGCGTCTTTTGCACACTTGGGTAATTTCACACACGCTCGCGAGCTGGCAGTATAAACATCGTATAATTTCCAATAAACTTGTAAACCTACCTCTGGACCTCGGGTAATTTACTTTCCGTGCATTTTTAGTTACGTAGATAGATATGTTAGCTGACGGACACGAAAGAGTGAGGATAGAATAATATGTTTTTTAAGATTTTACAAAATAGTAATAAAAAGAAGATTGTGTGCACACTTGAAGTGTGCATTCTTGGACGTTTGCACACTGCACACTTAAATATTTGGCGCGTGCACACTCGAGATCTCGGCGAAAATTGACGTACTTTCCATACGGGCTAAATGGTAAAACTCAAATCAGACTGCAGTACCTCTAAATACTACAGGATCGCATGGAGCGCTTGAATTGCTTGGAGCGCTTGGATCGCTTACTATACTTCGTAATTCCGGCCCGTTGGTCTAACGGTTAAGTACGTCGCCTTTCAATTGAAAGGTTGCAGGTGCGAAACTGGTCGCTAGCTAGTCGGTTGTGTCCTTGGGCAAGGCACTTTACGGACATTGCCTAAACCCAGCGGATTAATGGGTTCTACCAAATTGAAGGAACGTGTCTATCATATACAACACACTGCAATAGCTCCGGTAACCCGACGATGGGCGCGAGGTAATCTAACGATTGCCTGTGTGTTAACCCCCTTGGTTTTCCCATTCACATGGATAAAGATGAAAGATGAATATCCTAATTACAAAAGCCATTAATTTATGTTAGGGTTGGGGTTAAAGTTAGTCATGGG
>CH001999.1:71527-89114 GCA_000149265.1 Ciona savignyi
AGAACCTCACGTTATATGTGATCGATCGTGTCCGTAACGCCGTCCGATACAAAGATAGCTACGTGGTGAAACTATCCACTATCATGGGGGTGTATCTTGCTCGAATCACCAGACTTATGTTCCAGGTATTTTTCGTTGTTGTCGTCATGTTTATAGAGTGAAATATCTTGAAGTTAATATAATTTGATAATTTAAAGTCATAATTTGATAATTTGAAGTCAAAGGAAACTGTATGTGTAGGAAAGGATAGGATATTTATTTTTATTCCCGTGAATGGGAAAATCTAGGGGGTTTACACATGGTCGATCGTTAGGTCACCTCGCGCCCATCGTCGGGTTACCAGAGCTATTGCAGTGTGTTGTGTATGATTGAGACGCTTCTTCAAATCATCAATACATCTTAATCCGCTGGGTTCAGGCAATGTCTGTTAATTGGCTTGCCCAAACACACAGCCAACTAGCTATCGACCAGTTTCGAAACTGCACGTTTACTTCCACCAGGTGTTTGCACTCCGGTAAAAAAACATTTTTTATTTTATCAATCAAGGAGAGAACAAAAAGAAGGAAAGGGGTAGGAGGAAAACTAATCACTAAAATAAGGATCAGGACATTAGAGTTAATTTCTAAACATAGGATTTAAGTTAGGGTTAGTTATAGAGTCGAGATTAGTGTTTCAGGTTGGGTTAGAAAAAGTTTCCATAGTTTAAGTGAGTGGTTTTTCTCCTTCCCTCTTTCCGTCCCTTTAGTGTTGGCCCTTAATCAAGTATATATTTCCACAGCCATATGAGCATATGTATTCCTGCGTCCATCGTTATCTACTTGTCAAACCGGAGTTAGACCTACAAGCCGTTCCGGATTTCTATGCGCTGTTCTGTAGTTCGGCGATGGAATATAAGATCGAACGGGCTTGGATTCTGGACCTTATCATCGCAGGTTCGTTCTTGTTTTTTGGATATGTGTAGAGTACTCATCTTTTAAGGAATTTTAGTTATTTTACTCGGAATTTTGTTGAAAATTACACAACTTGCACAAAATTATCAGGATAGGATATTCATGTTTATTCTCGTGAATGGAAAAGCACAAGGGGGGTTAACACATAGGCAATCGTCAGATCACCTCGCGCCCATTGTCGGTTTAACGAAGCTATTAAAGTGGGTTGTGTATGATTGAGACATTTCCCTACTTTAGTAGAAGTCAATTATTCCACATGGTTTCAGGGAATGTCGGCTAAGTGTATGGCCAATAACACAGCTAGCGACTGGTTTTATACCCATCAATCTTTTAGCTGAAGACAAATTTCACAAAATCCTTCCATCTTTAGTGTTATAATTTTAGGCGATTTTCTAATAAATTTCCTTATACTGTGGTCAATTTACTCAAAATCACATAAAATCCTACAATTTTTATTGTTAATTGATTCGATTTTGTACTAAAAATCGTTTACTTTTAACCAGGCATGCGTGATATGGGTGACTTTCATACATTAGAACGTCGTCAATTGATGAGAATTCTGCTCAGTTTCTACAACTCACCAACCAGTGATAACTATACTCGGCGTCAAGTTATGACGGTAATATGGGTTTCCTGCTTCGCATTTCAATGGAAAGATTGCTGTTTCGAGACTGGTCGCTAACAAGGCATTGCCTGAACCCAGCGGATTAATGGGTTCTACCAAATTGAAGGAACGTGTCTATCATATACAACACACTGCAATAGCTTCGGCAACTCGACGGTGGGCGCGAGGTGATTCTGACGATTGGCCCGTGTGGTTAACCCCCTTGGTTTTGTATCCTATTACTAATCTCCTCATTATACCAAGGTAATCAAGAAATGTTGCAAAGTACGTGCAGCTGCATTCGACCTTATTAACAGCCAAGCTATGCTGGCATGGTTGACCGTTATCGCGTTGGAACAGCGTGATCTATCGGCGCTTGACGCCGGCGCTGATGCTTCAAAGCGCCAAAACGCGACTCCGCAAATTATAGAGGTCGCCGTGACGATTTGGGAATCATTGTCGCCACCCGATGACTCAGCGAATTTTGACTCGGGTGTCCAAAAGGAATTGATGAGTCGCGTTCCGGTCAGAATTGCGTGTAACATGCTCACCCTTTGCTTTGACCTTTTATTGAACTTGCATCTATTGACGGGCGCAACCGAGGGGAATTACGCAATCGACCTCGATACTGACACCCAGTGTTCATTCGGGAAAGTGTTGATGACGCAAAAACGCTGCCTCGAACATTTAAAATCGATCGATCTATCGACCAATCCCGAAGCGGAAATTGAAAATTCAAATATTTCCGACCAATCGGATTCGACCATCACCAAGGTTATCCGAGCGGCAGTGAAACGTGAACAAGCGGAGTTGTTACATCACACAGGACGATTGTTACGTCATAATAACTCGGAATATGCAATACAAGCCGCAGAAGTCTTGACGAACTGGCTTCCTTTTGAAAACAAGTTAGTTTTATACACCTTTTTGGTCATATGCCGGTCATATATATTGTCTTACATTCCTTAAGTTGTGATAAAACTCGTCAATTCACTACGTCCACACAATATCCACTTGCGTTAACACACAGGTAATTTTTAGATTATCCCGCGCCTTCCCTCGGATTATAGCTATTTCAGTTTGTTGTGTATGATTGAGACGTTTCTTTGATTTGGTAGAACCCATAGTCCGCGCAATGTACACTTGGTGCTATAATCAAAGACACAACCGAAAAGCAAGTGACCAGTTTTGATCTTACAACCTTTCCACTGACGTCGTAATATGCATTTTAATAGCCAACATAACATGTCTGACAATAAAACGGCCAAAAAATGAAAAAGGGAGGAACATTTTGTTCAAAAAGAAAAAAATATTATAAGTGATGAAAAAATTCCAAGATTTTCTAAACAAATTTTATTTCCAGCACCACAATGAAAGTACTTGATGACAAAATCGTTACGTGGGCTTTTAATACTCTGTCTCTTGCGCAATATGAGGTTGGGAACGACAGATCCTTGGTTCTGCTCTCTACCGCCGTAACGTGGTTGCATCAGTGGCTGTTGAAGGTGGATGGAACTTCGTTGAAGGACTTTTCCGCTACAGCGATAACCCTTTTGCGCAGAGGATATGACGTGACATATTCGATGACGTCACAATATGATGTAGAAGGTGCGTATGGTCTTTCTGGTCGTGTGGTAGAATGGTTAACGCGACCGGTTCATACCCTGCATTCAAATTAAAAACATACCTCGTAATCTAACGGTTACGCCTTCAAAACTTGGCTTGGTAAAGCGGTTGTGTCTACGGTTTTGTCGTTAAGCTAAGTGAAGACGTTTCTTTTATGTTGTAGAATCCATTAATCCACTAGGTTCAGGCAATGTCCGTTAGGTTCCTTGTTCCAGTACTGCCAACTAGCTAGAGGCTGGTTTCGAAGCTGTACCCTTTCAGCTGTCTGCAGGCCGGAGAATCTGATATCAATTGGGCAAAGTCTAAATCATACACAGCACATTGCAATTGCTCCTATAACCTAAAGTTGAGCGCGACTTGATCTGACGATTATACGTGCGTTATCACCCCTTGCGTTTTTCCATGTAATGGCTATAAATGAATATTCTATCCTATTCAGTCAAGCATTCACAGGAATAAAATATATGTCTTATCCTATCATCTTCAGTTTTTTATCTGGAAACACTGATTTTCAGACTGTCTTACCGAATTAACCAGCAGTGCTTGCGTGTTGTTTGGAGAAGAACACACCGAAATTCCGGACGCCTTCGAAATGCGTAAACGCCTGTTCCTCTTACAAGCTGATGTGACGTCAATATGAAATCAAATCACGTGTCCGATTATACCGAGAGTAAAATATTGCTCATAAATTACGTCATTTAACAAGTGTGGTGTATTATGCCAGCTGTACAAGTATATAGTTGGTTTCTTACTACGGTAAAGTAGGGGGTATTGACATTTCCATTGCAGTGTAGTGTATATGATAGACACGTTTCTTCAATTTGGTAGAATCCATTAATTCGGTGGGTTCAGGTAATGTCCGTAAAGTGCCTTGCACAAGGACACAACCAACTAGGTAGCGACCAGTTTCACACCTGCAACCTTTTGGTTGAAAGGCGACGCACTTAACCGCAAGACATTTAGGTGCCTGGTTATATTTTATAGTATCTATGAGATAGGATATTTATGTTTATCCCCGTGAATGGAAATATGAAAGAAACGTTAACACACGCGCCTGCTGACGGGTTACCTGGAACTATTTCAGTGTGTTGTGTACGATTGAGATATTCCTTTATTATTGTAGATCTCACTAATCCGCTGGATTCAGGCAATTTTCGTGAAGTGCATTGCCCAGTGACACAACCGGTGAGCTAGCAATCAGTTTCGAACCTACAACCACTTGGCTAATAGTCCGACGCTCCACCAATGTGCTAAGATAATATCTGTAAATTCAGTCTTAAAAATCACCGCATGTTTAATATATACATTTATTAGAACGTACATCGGCAAAGTTTCAGGTTAGAAAAGTAAAAAAGCGATAAATTATTATCATACGAAGAGCTTATTAAGTATGTTTTGTTTATAACAAAATTGCGTTTTTTCGTTGTCGATGCTTGATGGTAATACGCAATCATTAGCCACTTACCGGAGAAGCGATGGTCAGGGCATAAGTGTTGCTCCGATTTAGGTTAAACAGATTTCTTATTTTAAACATACTAATATGTAATAAAAATATTCATTTTTTGACACAAGTATTTAACAAAAATCCCATTTTTTGAACACAATTATTTTTTTAAATCTCAATTTTAGGACACAATTATTTTATATAAAAATCTCACTTTTAGGACACAATTATCTTATATAAAAATCTCACTTTTAGGACACAATTATTTTTTTTTATAAAAGCTCAGTTTTAGGTTACGATTGAAACAATCCCGAAAATTTGCTCCTCAGTATACGGTCAACGATTGGGTATAAGCATTTACAGTTGTATGCTGTTCATGGTTTCAAACCCAGTTCATGGAAATATCTTCCGCTCGCAAATGAACGAACACAACTTCCTATACCCGTCGCACCGTCCATCTTCCCACACTCCCGCGCGTATCATCCCACAATTATCGAGTCTGGAACCTCTTCCTGGCTTACCGACCCTCCAGTTCGTCCAAGACGACGTCGAAGGCCGCCCGTCCAACCACACCCATCGCCCTTCGACGTCGAAGTCGGTTAGACCGATCCAAACGCAGTGGTGTCGAGCCGGGCCGATAAGTGTGCTCCATAGGTATCTGAAATATTTCATGTAGTCATGAGCCGGGCTAAAAAGTGTACTCTAAAGATATCTAAAATATTTTAGCGTCTAGAATAGACTTTTCAAGTTTATTAAAGCTTCTAAGTAAAAACAGAGGGTAAAATACCACGGGTTAGTTACTCGGTATTACTCGTTATAAAAATTACACAAACTTAAAAATTACAAAGAATACTTAATTTCAATAAAAACAAATTAAAGCACCGACTATTCAATGCCTTGGTACATACTCTAGTATGGTGAGATGGTTTTGTGACCGATTAACTAGCACAGTCGATTCAATTCACTGTTGCGCAATTGTCAAGGCTGTGGGCATAAGGTAACGTTTTTACGTCATAGAACTTGTGAGCACAGTTGTGTTGGCCAGGGAAATATAGTTTTTACTTGAGCCGGGCTCATTGTTGGATTCGTCACTAAGACCGTTTTTATATAGAAATCGGAACATGTATCAGTTCGACCGGTTAGTCTGGTGGTTTCGTGCGACGCCTTTCCACCGAAAAGTCAACGGTTCAAACCTGGTCGCTAACTTGCCGGTTGTGTCCTTAAGCAAGGAACTTAACGGACTATGCCTAAACCCAGCGGATTAATGGGTTCTACCATTTAAAGAAAGGTCTGAATCATACACAACCCGCTGCAATAGCTCTAGTAACACGATGGTGGGCGCGACGTGATCTGACGATTGCCTGTGTGTTAACCCCCTTGGTTTTCCTATCCACGGGGATAAACATAATTGTCCTATCTTGTCCTATCAAGTCGCGTTAAACATTCAGCCACACGACAGCACAATGGTTAACGCGAAAGATACACATACAAAATTCTATACAAAAAAGGTTTTACCAACAGGCCCATCATGAATTTGTAAGCCCGAAATAATAAAAAACAAACAAAACGAATGCCCAGGCCTCACCTTTTTTTTTTTATTGAGCCAAGTTTCGAACCCATGATGGGCTTGTTACAAGGATAGTTTTTTTGTGTATCAATGAGTCGGTATATGTATCGGTCGCGTTAACCATTTGGCCACACGATCGTACGCTCAGGCCTCACCTGAACGTGTATTCATCCCTCATTCCGATGTACGCCAAGTGGCTGTTCTTATTCGTGCAGTATCGCCGCGAGAGGACGTAAGAGTTCCGACTGAATGCGTTCTTTGATAGATAATATTGATATCCGTTCGGCCCATTAAACCAACCCTCGGAAGAAAATCCTGCAGTTCGTGTTGTAAAAAAACAATTTATTAAATATGGCAGAGGACAGTTATCCTACCGATTAGCGCGGTGAGTTAGTTCGTCGCCTTTCAGACGAAGGGTTGTAGGTTGGAAATTGATGGATACCTAGTCGGTTGTGTCTTTGAGCAAGGAAATTAGCAGGCATTGCCTGAAACCAGTAGAGTATTGGTTTCTACCAAATTGAAAAAAACGTCTCAAATCTGAATAAGGCGCGGGGTATCTGACGATTACCCGTGTGACAACACCCCTTTATATTCACGAGGACAAGACATAAATATCCCACATCCTTACCAGTCAAATCGTTTCTTGTCCTGACCAGTGATCTTCGTAGGAGGTCTATCATAACTTTATTTTTATCGCTCTGTTCCTGTAACCCGGGTGCTATCGCCGGAGCAGTGTTCACAGATTGATTTCCAATTTCGATTTGTTGCTGCACACCTCCCGGCCGCTGTTCCAAACGATCTAATCTGAGCATCACTGCTTGGAGCATGTTTTCCGTTCTAAGAACCTTGGTCCCGACTTTGTCCGTTTTGTTCCGCGCTTTACTGATCCGACGTGCGTACGTCGCAAGCGTACGATCCAGCTTACTGCCAAGCCGCGTTACTGTCCGATTCAATGCGACAACGGACCGAAACGTAGCGTTTCCTCGAGCCATGTTTTCCTGTATTATATCCTGCGCAGCTTGCATATTTACTCCAATTTCGTTAACAAAGTAAACGTTGGAGCTCATTTCGTAAACCAGTTCATCAAGTTGCTGACGCACTGTCTCCACTGTGCATGTTAAATAACTTATGTCCCTTTCCACTTTAGTAGTTTCGGCGGTAAATATTCGTGTACATTCGGAGTCGTCTGCTGTACCTGGGGAGAAAATACTTAAAAGCACGCCCACGTGCGGTTATTTTACGATAGGCTATCTTATCCCTGTGAATGGGAAACACAAGCAGCTTTGACACATGGCTAAACACAACACATTGCAATGGCCCCGATAACCCGCTGGCGGGCACAACGTAATCTGATAATTACTCGTGTGATAATTCTTCCGTGTTTTCCCCATACACCGAGGTAAACGTGAATTTTCTTTTGTACTTACCTCGTTTTTGAATTCTCTTCTGCAAAATCGCTTCCTCATTATCAGTCGCCCAGTTTCTCTGTTTAAAGTTTTTAATTTTATATTTTAAATTCATTCGGACATCAAAATGTTACTAAACAACCATATAGGCTTGCACAGTAATGCAAACTAATGTATATAGTGATGCAAAGATATGCACCTTAAAACAACGTGAAGCACACTAATGCACAGTAAAGTATGCAGCAAGTTGTATGCTAAAGACCAAAAAGGCCCAAAGCCAGTTGCAACCTTTTGTTTATTTAGAATATCATATTAAATAAAGGTAGTTTTTCAAAATAAAAACATTTTTAAGAATCGCTTAAGACCAAAATGCTAAAGGCAACACTTACCTCTGCTGTTAAAACAAAATACAGTGCCGTGGACGATAATATAAGAGACGCACTGACCGAAATTATAACTATTCCAACCAGAAATCGTTTTTCCATGCTGGTTGCTTTACGGCGAAACGCTAAGCTTTCCAGAAGTATCTCATGTGTATGGCCGGTTCTTGGTTACATATTAACTACACGGTTTCCGTTATAAGTCGAAAACAAGGTTAAACTTTGCTGACTTTGTATATTGGTGATTTGTTTGTTTAGTAGGATAGGATAGGATATATATGTTTATTCCCGTGATTGGGAAACGCAAATGGCGTTAAAACACGAGCAATCGTCAAATTACCTTCCACCGTGGGTTAATCGAGTTTTTGCAGTTTTTGTGTATGATTGAGACGTTCCTTTAATTTGGTCTAACTCATGATTCCACTAGCTTCATGCAATTTCTGTTAAATGTCTTGCCTAAGGATACATACAACCGACTCGCTAGCGACCAGTCTCGAGGCTGTAACCCTTCGATTGAAATGCGACGTACCAATCCACGGAGCTAATCGGTCGGACAAACGAACGTTATGTTTCCCAATCACGAGGATAAACATGAATATCCTATCCATATAAACAAACAACTGTTAACTGTAAACCCTTTTTGTTCGTACCATATTTTCCTCCTTGTCCGGCCCGTTGGTCTAACGGTTAAGTGCGTCGCCTTTCAATCGAAAGGTTGCAGGTGTGAAACTGGTCGCTAGCTAGTCGGTTGTGTCCTTGGGCAAGGCACTTTACGGACATTGCCTGAACCCAGCGGATTAATGGGTTCTACCAAATTGAAGGAACGTGTCTATCATATACAACACACTGCAATAGCTCCGGTAACCCGACGATGGGCGCGAGGTGATCTGACGATTGCCCGTGTGTTAACCCCCTTGGTTTTCCCATTCACGGGGATAAACATGAATATCCTATCCTATATACAACACACTGCAATAGCTCCGGTAACCCGACGATGGGCGCAAGGTGATCTGACGATTGTCGGATGTTACCCACCTGGCTTTCCCATTCACCGGGATAAACATGAATATTCTATTCTATCCTATCCATTCGGCTGCACAAAGATATTCAAGAAAGCTTTTCGTATAAAAGTATAAAAAAAATTCCGTCAGGCGGTGCTAAAGAGCATGGATGGCCCTCGATGACGTCATAGAGTATCCTTGTCTGTTGAAAGTGCGTAGTTTGTTATTATGTGAGATGAACTACGGAGATCAAATTTCAAGCGTCTGTCTGAGCTACACTTAGCCTTGATATACGCGCATAGATAAGCCGAATATTCTAAATTATTGACCGATGGTAGCTATTTAAGCGAATGTACAGTACAGTTTGGTATCAGTTACATTTTAGCCTAGGTGGTTAGAGTTATAATATTTCCTTACGGCACATTCAAGCGAAAATGAAATTAAGATATACAAGAGTGGGTTTTAGAACTTACTATGACTAGGCAGTTTGTAAAAATATTAGATGTTATAAGAGTTTGTGAGTTAGTTTAAGTTACATTTTTTAACACATAACATATTTTTTATTCCGGATTTAAACAGTATGTCATTAAACTGTGGTTTACAGTTTGGTTCCTTTTATTTTTGTCTCCAGTCAGTTTTAATTAGGGGGAAACTAAAAGGGGGGAAAGCGGGAAGGAGGGAACCGGCTCACTAAAATGAAGATAAGGACATTAGAGTAAGTTTTAAACATGGGGTTAGAGTTAGGGTTAGTTCTGTAGGTGAGATTAGTGTTTAGGGAAAGGTTCAAAATGAATTTCTATTGTTGTGATGTTAGGATAGGATATTTATGTTTATTCCAGTGAATGGGAAAACCAAGGGGTTAACACACAGGCAATTATCAGATCACCTCGCGCATAAAGTCGGATTACCGGAGCTATTGTAGTATGTTGTATATGATACAGACGTTCCTTCAATTTAGTAAAACCCATTAGGCCGCTAGGTTCAGGCAATGTCCTTAAAGTGCCTTGCCTAATGAGGACACAACCGACTGTCTAGCGCCCAGTTTCATACCTGCAACCCTTCGGCTGAAAGGCCACGCACTAAACCACCAGACTAAACCCTCGACGTAGTGTTTAGGGCAAGGTTAAAATTAATTTTCATTGTTGTGGTAAACACTTTCTTTCTTCCTCCTTCCTGCTTTCCCCTCTTGACGTTGCCCTTTAAATTATGACAATTTTTAGTGACGGTTTTTTATTAGCGAGGAATTAATTCAATAAAATGAACCCGGTGGAAATTATAGAACGTAGTTTTAAAGATAAATTTAAATTTGATCTAAAATAAGCAAATATGTACACTAACAGTTTAGTTTTATATGCGCTATCAATTAAACTGTCAATCTGTTTACTTTATAAAGTTTCGTATTTAAGTTTTTTTTCTTATTTTTTGTTTAAACTTAAGCAAGATCAAGCTCATATCTTTCATATAATTGTTTGGTTTAAATTACACCCACTATACCAGTTTAATGTATTTTTTAATAATACTGGTGTTGGTGTAATTAGTGTAATTGCAAGGTGAAAGATTAGTAACATAGGAATAGATGGAAACTAGGCAACACTTACGGCAGGGCACTAAGAAAGGAGAGAAACTGCTCACTAAAATAGCGAAACTAAGAGCTTATTCAAACTCTAATCCCAGCCCTTTCACCCTAACGTGATAGCATAATCTTCAATTCCGTTTTCAGTTTACCTCCTTTTCTACTTTCGCCTTTCCCTTTATTTAATTTCCCATAAGGAAATGACATTAAAAAAAGGATTATGCCATTAGGGATACTCGCACAATTCAATGAGGATAAGAACGTCTTCTTGACTTTTAAGTGAGAAAAGTCAAAAGGGTTGCAGGTGCGAAACTGGTCGCTAGCTAGTCAGTGTGTTGTGTATAATAGACCTTTTCCTGCAATTTGTTAAAACCCATTAATCCACTGGGTTCAGACAATGTCGTTAACTTCATACAGTACAAAAAAAAACACACAATTCTTCAATAAAGATTAAATGTACTTTTTTAGCATACATCAAGCCTATAGTGGATTTTACTTTTTTTAAATTTAATAAATACAATAAATTTAGTAATATTTTAATGCATTAACGTATATTTGCATTTGCACAGCGATTTTAACTAGAGATGATATACACATAGCAATGAATGCTTCTTTTCCTGATACAAATCAACTGGTTTCTTTTGACGGTTTCAGTGCTACGGTGTTCCCTACTCTGAATATTTCATCAAGCACAAGCGTTTTGTCTGATATATCAGGGTTAAATAATGGAACTAAGGTACGGGTAAGGGTGTGGAGAAATTTTGGGGCACCCCCCACCTAACAAATAAACTTGTAGTTTTGTCAAGAGTGCTAAAGTTATCATCAAAATAAAAATTCATGTTGGTATGGTTATATTGTAAGTTAAAATCGTGTTTTAAATTTTAAAAATATAAATATCATAATTAAAAATGGAATATCCATAAGAACATGCATATTTTGTTTCGATTATAAACTTTACCTGTAAAAAAATTATGGGGGGTAAGAGCAAATGCATGTGCATTGGTATGGTTATACTGTTAGTTAAAAGCATTTTTTAAAGTTTAAATATATAGTAAGAGACCTAATATAAGTGATATAATATAAGTGAATGTTTATTTATGGTAAAGTGTTACTTTTGGTGGTTGATTCAGTTTTATCGACAATCTTTTTTTATTTGTTATAAATGTTGATGCATTCTTGGTTTAAAGTAGGGGTGCTAGGAGATCAGATTTCTTTTAAAGAACAATTAAAATACTTAAACCTGTGTAAATGATAAAATAAAGTACAGGTTAAACCTTTTTCACTGGACAAGTTACCATTACCTTTCACGAAAGTTTGTGGTTGTTTAAATAAACACAAATAGTTTAGCCTAAAGGTGATGTCCGCTTTATGATACAATATCCAAAGTTATATCAAATATTGTACAATTTCTTTTAAAATTAAATAAGAGTCAGATTACCTCACAATTATGTAAGGCAGTGGTTCTTAAACTTGTTGGAGGTACCAAACCCCGCAAGTTTTATGCGGGCATTCACCAAACCCTTCGTTGAAATTCAAAATATATCTGTTAAAAAACTTGAGCCTATAAAGTGAACTATGCATTTAATGCACATAAGATCTTATTATTCAAAGAAAGAAATAGAACAAAACATGAATTCCACAGAAAAACACAACTCAATAAATATTCATTGTGATTGCTATACACATAGCGTGTGTATACTTATCCTAATCTTCGCTGAACCCCTGATACTGACTCATCGAACCCCTGGGGTTCGATCGAACCCAGTTTAAGAACCACTTATGTAAGGGAATGATTTCATAAGGTTAATTGTCACACTACCTCGCGCCCACTGCCAGGTTACTGAAGATATTGCAGAATGTTGTCGAGTTGTAAATATACACTCATGGAAGCTTTGGAATTTTATCTGTTTTAAATTATTAAATGTTCTGCATCCCATATTCGTGCACATTTTCATATCCTTAAATGTGAATTTAACTTTAAACCTAGATTAGTCCCCGTGGTTGTATGTCAAGTATTATTAATTCTTTATTCTAAAGAATGCCAGGACTAATCGATTACCACTGTCTATTATAATGTCATGGTAGAGTAATTCGAGAATACTTTTTTACATTGACAGCTTATGAATTTTTAAAACTTAATTTCCGATTAAAATTCACCGCCTAATTTTGGATGAATCTAAAATCCATTTGTTAAAGTTTTAATAAATATTTCAAATGGATATCATTATCATGTATAGCTGCCAATATAAGAAGTTTAAATTAAAATTGTACCAGTAAATAAAGATAGTAGAAATATAAGATATATAATAAAAAGCTCGATTGTAAAATCAGGGTATTTTTATGTGAGTTTTTATGTTAGCTTGGATATTGTATACGATAATAAATTGTGGACAGAACCTTTATGGTAATAGATTTGTTTTTCTCTAAAAAATCACAAACTTTTGTGTGTAGTAAAGGCCACTTGTTCAGTGTAAAAGGTTAAACCTGTAATTTATCATATTTTTCTTTTGATTTACATGGTTTTTAACATTAAAATAAAATAACTGATTATCCATAGCTACATCATTTTTTTAAAATTTTTGTTTTCTTTTAGTACTTATTCTATTTTAGTACTTATTTGTTTTCTTTTAGTACTTATTACACTGTTTTATATTCACTTTAATTTAGTTTATGTGTTTTCCCTTTTTTAAAAACAATGAATAAAAGACCACACCTAACATATTCCAAAAGAAAAGAACAAAACGACAAAATAAGAGTAATTATAGCAAGTAATAATAAAAATTAATACGTTTTAAAAAAATACTTAGACAAGGCCATGAAATACAAAAATAATGCCAATGCTTTTAAAATAGCCAAGTGTATATGTAAGAAAAAGCATGATATTTAATATTTTAAATACAAATTGTATTTTCCTAAAAAAATTCAAATATAACATTTTAATTTTCCTGCGATGTTAACGCTGAAAGTTGTTTAAACTTAAGAATTTTTTAAACTCAGATATTATAACGGGGATGCTTTATTTACACAGTTTTAAGTTTCACAGTCAAAGAAACGCGTAGCCCCGTGCCCTACACCAAACTCACCAACTGATTGATTAATTTGAATATTTCAAATTGTTTTGCTAGCTTGCATTGACTCTCTCGTGGCAGTTTAAAACGTAAAAGTATTTTTTTATAAAAACGGTAAATTATTTTTTCTATGACTGCAATTTTACTGGTTGTCCTTGAATGGCTTTAAATGCTCGCATATAACTTCGACATTTTGCGCTAGTGGAACTTCATTTTATTCCAACAGTTTTTTTTCTAATATGCCAATTTCCAATATATACCAATACAATTTGTGGGATTACATGCGTGTTGTGTGGGTGTATGGGGTGAAGTCTAGCTCTGCATTACTGCAGACTTGTTGATATACTTTATGGACATTTTTGTCCTATTTTAGTTGAAATATATGGGATGATTATATGTGGGTGAAATTACTGATGCAAAGACACTTAGATAAACATAAACATATTCTATCCTTTTTTTGATGGTATCATTTTAATTTAATCATTCCAACAACACGTTGCACCCACAGGTTACTGATGCAAAGATACTTAAATAAACATAAACATTTTCTATCTATTTTTGGTGGTAACATTTTAATTTAATTATCTCAACCATATATTCCGCCCACAGGAAAACCTATGTGAGCCCATTAAGTCACCCCCCCTCATAATAACGGCCGGCATTATATCGATGGCGGTTATTATTGGGAACGGACTGGTCATTGTGGCGATCATCGGTGGGAATTCAAGGTTTTTCCGACCCATGTATTGGTTTATAGTCCATCTGAGTTTCGCAGATTTTCTGATCGGTGAGTTTTCGTTGCGTTCGAGGAAAAATGTGAATTGGGAATGTGCAGTTTTGTAAAACCTGTCCAAAAATATTTCACAAAAACCCCCAAAAAGATAAAAGGTTTTTATGCATGATTTACATTAATGTCATTTTTTTACCACAAAGTTAGTTATCACGGGCTTTTTTGATCATTTTATGGAAATACACAACATACTGCAATAACTCTGTTAACCGGATAGTGGGCACAAGGTGATCTGCCGATTTCCTGTGTGTTAACCCCCCCAGTGTTTACCATTTACAAGGATAAAAATTCAAATACTATATTCACTTAAGTACTTTAGTGGTATTGGTACTAAGTGCAATTGTCCAAGTTCAAGGCATTTAACACTCATTACCTCCATCCAGTGGATTAAAATGAATTAAATAAAAATAGAAACAACATAAAATATTTATAGAAATTCAACTAATCGACACCAGCTAGTTGATTGTGTCCTTGGGCAATGCACTCACCTGACATTACATAAAAAATAATGGATTCTATATTCTCGCTTTGTGTATTCCTAAAGCGCCGGGCTATCAGTCAACGGGACCGTAACTAGTCAATAGCTGGTCGGTTGGGTATTTGGGCAAGATACTTAACGGGCATCATCCTAACTCAGTAAATTAATAAGTAAAATTTAAAGAAATGATAGAAAAAATACATACATTCATTTTAAATAGTAACACTTTAAAAGAGAGGTTTCTAATTCTGAATATTAACCGACTGAATAGCTTAATGCATTATTCTGCCACCTTTCAGCAGAAGGGTTGCAGATTCAAAACTGGTTGGTAGCTAGTCAGTTGTTTCCTTGGTTAAGGCACTTAGTGGACATTGCCTGAACCCAGTAGATTAATAAAGTTGGGTTGAAACTAAAATGAAAGTCTGTTTTTTAGGTATTTCAGGTATAAAATAAAAACAACATAAAATTTTTGATTTTTTTGGTTATATATGATTTTTTTCTTTGGAAAAAAACTAAATTGGAAACATTCTAGGTATAATGCTGCTATGGAACTACTGCTTAGCTGGGATTTTCAACATCAACAATACGTTGACAAGTTTGGCGTTTC
Organism: Ciona savignyi; assembly: GCA_000149265.1. Lineage (NCBI taxonomy): Eukaryota > Metazoa > Chordata > Ascidiacea > Phlebobranchia > Cionidae > Ciona > Ciona savignyi. The sequence goes on from CH001999.1 coordinate 87,022, forward strand.
TCTTCGGGATTTGGGTGACTTGTGCTTGCTGTTCAGTTTTCGGGATTCTATTGCTTGCGATTGACAGGTGAGGTTTGATTGACAGGTGGTGTTTGATTGACAGGTTGGGTTTGATTGACAGGGTATAGTTTGATTGATGGTTTGATAGACAGATGGAGATGGTTTGATTGACAACTGGGGTAACAGAATTTTTGACAACCATAACAGAATTTTTTTTATTTAAGAAAAACTCGTCAATAAAATATGTTTATATTATTAAAACTCCTGGGTGTGCCGGCCAAAAAAACATCATTTTTTCATTACTGGTAAAAAACGACCATTTTTTCCATTAAACAGTCCTTTTTCAGAAATTTTCTCATTTTTTAAAACTTGTGACGCAACTGCATAAAATTTTTCTTTGTGATTGAGTCATTCACGCTCATGAGATCCATCCTTATCTTATTTGTCATATCCTTTGTTTATGACATCACAATCTAATTGTCCACGTCAACGTAAACATTTAACATCCGAGATTAAAGTCGACCACCCTGCGTGTCATAGATTCTCGATTGAAATAGGATTATTCCAACGATTTATTTTATTACACCACTTACCCACCCATTGACTACGTACGAGATGTATTTATACATGGAATGGAATGTATATGGGGAGTTTTGGGCACTTGTCTAGGCTTTGTGATGTCGTATTCCAGATCAATAATCTGTGCGTTCCAAAAATACTTAGTTTCTGACACCAGTAGTGATATATACCTTTCTACTGGCAGTTTAATTTTTTTTGTGAAATTTATCCTTAAAGCTTTTATAACATATTTCGTAAGTATGTCAAAAAGATTCTTAATTTTTCACTTAAAAATTCATGAAAAGGTATGGGTATAACATTGCTGTATGTATATCTGGACAAATGTGAATTTGAACCTAACTTGTTTATTTGGGTGATAATGGGCAGTTAGTCATAAAAATAACATTTTTTGTGACACATTTTTGGGTACTTCTACCCGATTTTTATATAGATCATTTATTTTTAAATTGTTTAACCACACAAGCACCATTCAAGACCTACAACCCGCTGGTTAACATTTATAAATTTATATAAATTTTTACACTTTGGGTGGGTCTATCCTTAACCCACATGTTCAATAACGAGTACCAAACCCTAAACTCTGTTTTAAATGTTTGAGGCTAAGTGAGACGTGCTTACTGCTTGTTTAAGCTTGGATATCGCTTTCAGGTGTAAATAAATTACAGGCATAATTTCCTGGTGCAATAAAACAAACAAATAATCTAAACCACCTTACTCAGCGCCAATTTCGACAAAAATTTATCCCCCGCCCCCAGGTATATGCAAGTTGTGCACAAGAACCTCCCACAAACTATACTTCAATCAACTAACAGTTGGATTCTCCATATTTCTGTCATGGTCCATCCCTATAATAGCTTTCTTGATTCTCCCGTTATCCCTGAACCTATCCTGCATGGATAAATGCCGGTAAGTGATGTTGGTTGCAGGTATTTCTTGCGTATGGGTAGGGTAGGATGTTCATGTTTATACCCTTACAAAGAAGTGTAATCATGCAGGCAGTCAGATTACATTGTGCCTATCATCCAGTTGGCTTAGCTATTGCACTGTGTTGTGTATGATTCAGATGTTACTTTAAGATAGTAGAACCCATTAATCCACCGGTTTTATTCAAGTGCCTTGCCCAAGGTAACAACCGACTAGCTAATGACCAGTTTCGAACCTGCAACTCGTAGACTAAAAGGCAACGTACTAACTGACAACGCCATTCGGTCGGGTGGGCTACATGCCAACCCTAAAATTGGCCCCTATGCAATTTTATATTTGGTTAACCTGCCACCCCTGGCACCCAAAGAATCGGCGCATATAGCCCCATATAAATAACCACATTATATTCCACAGTTGCATGGAGGGCAAGTACATGGAATGTCTACCGGTAACTGAATGTTCCCAAATAATTCCCCCCATACACAAAAAACTATGTGTTGGCTGTTGCACTGTATATCTTCCTTATCCTTCCGTGGCCCATCCTGATCTACAGTCTCATATTTATAAAAGTGAGTGGTATATATACGGAA
>CH001999.1:97928-136966 GCA_000149265.1 Ciona savignyi
TTTTAATAAAAAACATAAAAAATTAGAATAATAACGATCCATTTGTTTGCTTGTAAATGTCAAACAAAATAAACAATAAATGCATTAAGTAGCGACATGACTTTTAAGCCTTACCAAAACACTTAAAGTGAGAATAATATTTTTTATTGTAATTTAGTTGTTTGTTCATTCTATTTTCTTTCATTGAAGCTGCTTTTTAGGTTACATTATGTATGTTTTTACGCCCAATATCATTGTTTTTTTTATATTAAGACACTTGGGATTAAAACTGAATTCCTAAATTACCCAATATCACATAAAAGTCAAAATACAAACTGTTCATAAAACTAAACCCTACTAGTACACTTTTTTTTAAACTATTCCAGTTTTTAATGTGAAATTCGGAATAATTCTCATAACCTATGTGAATTCTGATAATCTATGTGAATTCTGATAATCTAACAGAAAAAAATAATCTTAAAAATATCCCTGTTTTTAGGTTAGGGTGGTTGTAAATTTTTTAACAGTTTTTTGTTAATGGCGTATATGGGTTTAAATAACACCATAAAAATATTCTTAAAAGAGTTTAAATTGCTAGATACCTTGTTTTTTTAAGTTCACTACCTTTTTAGATACATTCTCCCTTGCCTGGTTGTCAAAAATGTGATTTATAGCATCTAAACATCACAATTTACACAATAAGGGTTGTATTGTGTTGTAACAGTGCCTGAAACAATTCTAGAGTCTTTCTGTGCTTACAAAATTATGTCGGAATTTGGACATTTGTCAAAAGTGGAAATTTGTTTTTAAAATTGTAAATATTCGAAATTTTAATGTTTATTTTGTTTAGAAATTTTCTTATTCCACCACTTCCCCCCAAAAAATTAAAAAAGCGAATATTTTAAATTTTTCCGCTAGATTATTAAAATCCTCATATCCACAGTTAGGTAACAAACATTGCCACTGCAAACTTGAATATCCTTGTTGAATTCATTATTATTTGTAGAAACCGGCAATTTAAAACAATTTCCCATAAGTTTAAACAAAGTTCACAACAAGTTAAGCTCCTTAAAACCCCTTCCAAGTTCAAGTGAAGGCTACGTTTCCACAAATTCCCACAATTTACCACTTTTGGCTAAACTTTGCGTCAAATTTGAGCCCTTAAACCAGACTTTTAAATTCAGATTCAAATGAAGAAATTAAGGAAGTTATTCACCAACTATTTCCTAATTGGTCCGCTTCCAACAATTGGAACCCAATACAACAGCATATTACTTGTATATCAGCTGTCAGATTCCTTTCCTATTGCTGTGTATCTCAACCCAATATGATGGGAGCTGTAGGCACAAGCTGCATAGAGTGGATATGAAAGTTTTGCCAAATTAGTAAAAATATTTCTCCGTTTCATAAAAGTTTATTGTTTTTTTTGCAAATTAAATGAAAACACCTTTAAAATATAGCAAAATAGCAAAAAAAATATGACAAAACAACAGTCATTATAGCATGTCATGTAAAAATTAAAACAATTTAAAGTTTATATACAGATAAAGCTGTATAAGATGAAATGGCATTACACAGCTTATTCAAATAAAATTCTTAGATAATTGATTATGGAAATTTGGTTTATTTTGCATGTTAAATTTGGTTTAAATACTGCAAATTGTGTTATTGTTACTCTGTCATGAAATTAATTTTGCTGTTTTGGCAATAGTCATAATCATCACTGAGATCATTTTTGTATAGAACTCTGTACAATAATCGGATGTGAACATTCGGCCATAAAACTGTTAATGGGTTTTCACTAAGGCATAAGCTGTGATTCTTTAGCGCCTCTAGTGATCAAAATGGAGTAAAACTTTTAACAAGAATGTTTAGAAGGAAATTTCCTTCAACTCGCTGTCATAGTTTTAAAGAAAGGGTTATTAAGTGAATTGAAGATGTATTATTTAGTCTAATTTTTAAACCAGACATAAAAAAAACTCTTTTATCCGAGTAAAACGAATCTGTTTTTGTTAGGTTTTTAAATCGGTAAAGTAAAGTGTTAAAAAGGGGAAAATCCATTTAAGGAGAGAATATATAATCCAAAATGTCATGATATACAATAAGAGACATAACCCAATAGCAAAATATACTCCTATAGGGGTAAATACCACACTTGATAAAAATGGAATAGTGGTACACCTAAATAGCATGGGCAACATACGTCCCGCGGGCCGGGTGCGACTTGTAAAGGGATTTTGACCGGCCTGCAGACTGTATCTAACCATACCCTGTAATTAGATATTAAATACCATTTATGTAATAATCCGGCCCACCAAGAACTTTATTTTTCCATATCTGGCCGGCCGATTAAAGAAGTTGCCCACCCCTGGGTTACTGCATATAATCCCAACCAAAAAGCACACCTTTAGCCGAAATATGAACCAGGTGTTAAATAACCCCCTTCCCCCCACAGAACCGACAAGTTCAACTCAGACATCGGTAGTGTGGATATGGCGGAGCACCGGAAATCCAACGATCGATTCCTCATATGTGGAAGGAATATGTTCACGTCCAATGCATCTGATGCGAGTCACGAATCAACCCCAGATTCTCAGGTATTTTTATCGATTTTTTCAATTTTGTTGACATTGTTGTTTTACTTTTTTAAATTTTGGGTTGTTTTATTCAGTACATGTTTTTTTTGAAATTTTTATTTTGTGAATTTTTTAACCCCGGATTCTTAGATATTTTTTTGAAATTTTGTTGACGTGGTTGTTTTACTGAACTATCAAACTGGCCTTTTTAAATTTTTTCAATTATTTCGTATTTTGATTTGTTCATCATATGAGGGTTTTTCATTGATTTTCTCAATTTTTGTTGACGTGTTTGTTTTACTTTTATAAATTTTGGGTTGTTTTTAAATACATGTATTTTTTTCAGAATTTTTATTTTGTAATTTTTTTATTTCAAAAATTATTAATCTGGCTTTTTGTAATTTTTTTTCTTTTTTGATTTGTTCCGGAGATAAGGGTTTTTCATCGTTTTTTTTTCGAGAAATTTTGCTCATAATATGAATATTGTTTTTTCTTATGTTATGGTAAAAATTGTAATTCTGGCCTTTTTTAAATTTTTTGTATTTTCATTTGTTTCTCAGGTAAGGGTTTTATCGATTTTTTAGAGTTTTTGTTGACTTTTATTGTCAATATTTATTTTTTCATTATTTTATAATAAAAAACTAAGATTCTGGCTTTGTAGTTTTTGTTTGCCAAGGTTAAATTTCATTATTTTGTTATTTTAATTTGTTGATTTTGATTTGAAATTTGTTTAAGATGTCCTTTTTATATATTTGGTGCTTTTATCAACATTGATAAGATAAGGCGAAATGTGTTAAAGCACGTGTGGTAGATTGATACGTGTTTACACCATCTGTCAATCTGTACCACAGTTTTAAAGTCCCAATCTTATATATTTCTTTTGTACACAAAACCTTAATAAGCACACATGAAGTTATACAATATATACAACACACTGTAGTAGCTCCAGCAACTCAACTGTAAATACAAGATAATTTGGCGATTGGCCATGTTATAATGAATATCGTTATCGGTAAAATTAACTATTCAAAGCACAATATTCTAAACAAGGTTTTTAGCCATCCGATTTTATCGATATTAATTAAATTCAACTAGCAGCAGTAACATGTAGAAGAATATCTAATCCTGTAACATTGATTGGACCTACGTCACTGACTTTGCTTAATCCTTGAAATTCAATTAACTCCAGCGCTCATCCAATATGTTTATATTACCACTAATTCGTTTATTGTAAAAAAAAATTAAATTTTTAGTAAAGAGTTGTCATCTTTTCTGATTGCGCCTAAGACCAAAACTGCAAACGTTTACAGTTTAGACAATCAACAATAACCGCGTCTTTGAATTAAGACCTGAAACGCGACACTTATCATCCTAACTTAAATATGTTCATCTTAACAATATTAGTTGTAAGGTTTTCTGTTAAAATTGTATTTTAGGTATTGATCTTTTAGTTGTGTAACGTTTCAATGTTCTTCAAATATCTAGTGGATTTGGAATGTGGTTCAGTTGTGATATAAGTGATACACACTGACACATGTGGTTTTATTGATCGGTGTTTCCTTCAGATAACTAGCGAAAGAAATCTGTATCGTATACTCTATAGGGCATCGTTGGGTGTGGTAAAACTAATTTTATACATCAAAAATTAGATTCATATGTGTGTGCACTATATTTTTTATTTAGTCATCATTGCTGTTTTTATTTAGGCGTCACTGCCTTTTTTATTTAGGCGTCACTGCCTTTTTTATTTAGGCGTCACTGCCTTTTTTATTTAGTCGTCACTGCATTTTTTATTCAGGCATCACTGCCTTTTTTTGGTCTGGCATCACTACCTTTTTTATTCAGGCATCACTGCCTTTTTTAGTCTGGCATCACTATCTTTTTATTCAGGCATCACTGCATTTATAGGTCTGACATCACTGCCATTTTTATTCAGGCATCACTGCATTTTTGGTCTGGCATCACTGCCATTTTTATTAAGGCATCACTGCCTTTTTTAGTCTGGCATCACTGCCATTTTTATTCATGCATCATTGCCTTTATTATTTTTTTAGGCAGCACTTGTCTTTTTTATTTTAATTCCGACAACACTGTTTTTTTAATCCTTGTCAACACTGCTAGCACTAATTTAAAAAATCTTAATCCCGCCCTCCCTACAGAGAGGGGTTCGTAAAACCCTGTGGTCCCGAAACCACCATCCCCAGCGGTTGGAACTTCAGTTGGTATCGACCCCTAAACCCTCCCCCCAATCCCCACTATGCCCCAATGTAGTGGTCGAGGAAGTATGTAGAGAGGGAAACAGGTAAAATCATCTTTATATTGACAATGACTGGATAGGATAGGATAGTATATTCATGTTTATCCCGTGAATGGGAAAACCAAGGGGGTTAGCACACAGGCAATCGTCAGATCAACTCGCACTCACTGTCGGGTTACCGGAGCTATTGCAGTGTGTTGTATATGATAGACTTGTTCCTTTAAGTTGGTAGAACCCATTAATCTGCTGGGTTCAGGCAATGTCCGTAAAGTGCCTTGCCCAAGGACATAAACGTCGAGCTAGCGACTAGTTTCGCACCTGCAACCTTTTGATTGAAAGGCGACGCACTTAACCGCTAGACCAACCGGCCGGACTGTGTATTAGTGTCTTAGTATCAGGTATTAATTTCTGTAAATAGAATTAATTTTTAACTAGAAACTCAGAACTCAGAACGGTACAGCACTTGTTTATTAACAAGGCCAAACTATTAGCATATTTTGATCAAGTAAAAATTTTTGTAAATTAAATCTGTTTAAATAAGAAACTGAAAATGTAATCCGAAATTAGTTTTTTACCAATTTAAGCCTGTCCGCTAGCTATGCAGTTGTGTTCTTGGGCAAGGCACTTGGTGGACACGTCCTGAACCTAGTGGATTAATGGGCTTTTCATAAACTGAAGCAATGTCTCAATCTCACACAACACTCTTCAAAGTAACCCCAACTGTGGGCAGGAGGTAGTTAGACGATTACCCGTGTAGTACGGCCGCTTGCATTTTCCAATTTATGTAAATAAAATCCGAACATCCCGTCCTATAAAATAATATTAATAAAAATGTTTTTAAAATATTTCTTAATTTATTTTACCCCCGATTAAATGCACTATACACTTAATGAGCTCAGATAAGCATAGATCTCCTAATATCCATAGTTTGACATCTATACATACATTCATACGCAATGCATTTTCATCCCAGCCACCGATTAAGTCCACGAACTAAATTTCGAACGAAGCGGATCAGCGACGGATCATTCATCGATGAAGAACTTCCGCTTCGGCTCGCTGTCTCTCCGCAGTGAGCCATTGATTCCTCCAAGAGCACAATTTCGCATTTTTAACCCCACGCTGACAACGAAAATCCATAAGATCTGATCTTACACCAGTACTTCGATGCGACATTGGGTTGGACAAGTGGTCATATCAGATAACCCTGAATTCTGCTCAAAGTCAGATATCGAACACGGAAACCTAGTGATTATGACATAATACAAGATTAACTTGTTCACATTGCGATGTCCCTGGATTTAGAGGGTAATCCCCTGAACTGGTGGGTCTTTTCAGAAGTCTTCAGATCCATCCAACCCCTGCTTTACCCACCATTCTCACTTCTGATTCACACATGTGGGTTTCTAATGCCCCCTTAATCTGCGATATCCCAGGACCGATCATACTGTGGTTTAGTGACCCACATTATGCACCAAAAAACACGAAATCAATGCATGAGTGATCGTGAACTGATTGTCTCATTCACTCACCGCAGCGGTGATATTTACAATGGACAATGCCAGTTTGGTAATTTTACCCTTTTCCTGGCCACAAAAAGTTCGATTTGACCATTCAATGACCCACAAAAGTACTTTTTGACCATTCAATGACTCAAAGAAATACTTTTGGCCATTTAATTACACACAGAAGTATATTTTGACCATTTACTTGGCCGCGATGGTAATTTTAAAATATTAATGAAACGAAAAATAGACTTTAAGGCCTGTGGTGATGAGTAAGCACATTCCATTAAACAAACATGCATCCGCAGAGCTTTTTGATACCTTGCTTGCCCCCTCCAGTGGTTGTACTAATGAAAATACAGAATAATCTGCTATATGCATAACCCAAAACCTGACTTTCTAATTCACGAGCATATGTTGTACATACACTCTTAATATGTTAGTTTACCTCTTAACTTAAAGTACCCACTCATCAGAATATAATGTGTGTTTATCAAGGTCGATTTGTTTGCTAATATATTTATGATCGGGAATTTTGGAAATGTGGCTCAGATGGACAGGTGGTGTGACTTGTCTAGGTTGATTTGTATACAAATATACATGATAAGGACTTTGGAAATGTGGTTACCTTTTTTCATGATCAGGATTTTGGAAATGTGGCTCAGATGAACAGGTGGTGACTTGTTTGGGTTGATTCATGTAAACGATCGGGACTTTGGAAATGTGGTTACCGTTACTTTTTTGAAACAAACTACCTAGTAAACAATATGCAGAACCATACCTTACACACCTACATTATAAAACTATGTACAAATGTATGGTTTACTCTTTTAAAAGAGTGAAAAAAAATCAACCGAATCCATTCTTGCCGACCGTACTATTACACAGTAGTAATGCTGTTTTATAGTTTTTAAATAGCGTAGAATTATCTTGCGAACATTCTATGTGATATGGTCACTGTTACACTTGCGTATATTAGTATTGCTTCCTTTCAAATAGCTAATGTTTTTTCGCCGCAAAAATTTTAAATTTTACTGTTGTGGAGTGAAACCTGCCGTAGTATGAAGGTACTGGGTTCGTTATTTACCCAGACTACTTTTCGTGCACAGTTGAGTCTATTGTCAGTTTAGTTATATAACAATAACCATGGATAAATTCTTTAATGTGGATTTCCATCACAAGTTATTCGATGATAACCATGGATAAATACTTAATATTTATTTCCCTCATAAGTTATTTAACAATAACAGTGTATAAAACCTTTAATGTGGATTTCCATCACAAGTTAACCAACTATACCAGTTTATAAATCCTTTAATGTGGATTTCTATCAAAAGTTATCCAATAATAACTGTGGATAAATCCTTAAATGTGACTACAGGCACTTGATTTTACCATTCATTGGAATAAACATGAATAACTTTCCCAATTTGGTTTATCACGCCGATACTACGGTATGGTTTCACTCTGTTGGCGAAATCAATTTTTGCTCTTTTACTGCTGCTCTGCAGATTGCAAAGTCGAAACAATAATGCATTTTGTTTTTAAAAATCGTCTTTTTTGCTTTTTTTATCTTTTTGGGTTGTTTAATTTTCATAAATTGGATTATTTCTCTAATCTGTCTAAACGTGATTTTTTTCCATTTTACCTTTCCATAAATCGTCTTTTGATTTTTATCTTTCTAAATGTTGGATTTTTTTGCCTTTTATCTTTCTAAATGTTGGATTTTCCGCATATAATCATTCTAAATTAATTTTTTGCCTTTTATCTGTCTAAAAGTAATATTTTTTTTATCTCTATCTATATTTCACAGTGCTAAAACATTTTGAAAGTTCTCAAGTTTTAAATCGAAAATATTTTTGTTTTTAACTCTTTGCCCTTTTTATTCCCAATAAAAGAATTTATTTTCTCGCCAGTACTACATTATTTTAATGAAATCCAAATATTCATAAACGAAATGTGTATCGTAATATTGAAATTTGGGGACATTTGGTGCTTTTAATCCTTTTTTGCTAAGTTATTTGAAAGATTTTGCGTAAAAATATGTTTTTGCCAAATAGTAGCACTGTGGTTGGCTTGAATGTGTTGCAGTGGAATACAAGCTTCTAAACTAGATGGTTGATTGCTGTCGATATATGGTATATTTATCCTCTTCGAAAAGGGTACAGTAGTCGTATTACCTTGTACTTATACTTAGAATATGACCTTTTTTAAAAAAAATTATGAAACAGAAAAACGACTAATAAAAAATAGGTGAAAGGGTCCAAGTTATGGGTAGGTCCAAAATTTAGTTGAGAAGCAGGATATAAGATAAGGGGGAAGTTATAGGTATTGGTTTAGTTTATTTTGTTTTTCCACAATGAAAATACGCAACAGGACTTTTAAAAATATGGCAACAGGAAAAATACTGTCCTACAATTCACTAAAAAACGCGATTCAAATGTCCAATTGATTTTATAAACTTTGAAAGGCAGTAGTTACCAGTCGTATTTCCCAACTATGCTTTTGTTTGTTGTGCCTGCCCAACAATGTACTAGTGGGATTAAATTACGTCGTTTCAAAAAGAACGATTTGGGAGGATCTGCTGTGTGTGTTACGACAGTGGTAACGCCATGTAGCCTAGCTTGTAAGCTCAATATTACATACACTATGTTCGCTGGTGAATACGTTGGATGGCTTATAACATGTCCAGTACATAATAAAGGTTTGCTTTTACAAGTATTAATAACATTCAGACGTTTTAGCTGATAAGTGCAAAAGTATGGGGAGAACAAAAAGGAGCAAAAATAGGAAACTGTACAGTAAAATAAAGATTATGGCGTACGGGTTAGTTTTAGGGCTGGGGTTGGAGTTAGGGTTAGTCTGGGGCTGAGATTTATGTTCATGGCAAGGTTATTATTAGTTTTAATGGGAAGTTTCCCTCTTTTTCTTTATTTAGTGTTGCCCCAAAGGTATAAACGTCCAGGAATTCAAAACAAGCTGTAAGCAAGATGGTCGTGCCGAGAATTGTTATAACATACATGTGTTTGGTAACAATTAGTTTTATTCGAAAATAAGCAACTCTTAGTTGCAGTCTTAGCAATATGTGTAGTTGGTACTTGTATAGTTAGTTAAATTATAACCTGACCATGTTGTCTAGCAAATTTAGGAACTTTGATCATGCCGGACAAGTGTCGGATTAGATTTATTTCCTAAACACTTTTCGAGCATATTTATTTGCAGGGCACTTTGAGTAAGTTGTATTACCTATATTAAACCTTACTGGTATATCCAAATACCGTCTTTAAAACATTGTAAGATCGCAACCAACCACGATATATGTCCTTGACCAAGGCACTACGCCTATACCAAACATCGCCTAAATCCAGTGCTTTCTGAGTTACAAGAGTTTTGTCATCTTAGCTACAGCGTAATTGTTAACGTCAATCAGTCTAGATTTAATTAAACTTCACAAGAGCAGTTCGTGCACTTGTGCCTAACGTTTATGTACTTGAAACTAATAAGCGTTAGTGTTTGTATTTAGACTTGTGTAAAATGTTGCTAGGCAAAAGAGGCAATTTTTATCTTAAGCAAACAGGTTATAAGTTGACCTAATGGCAAGTAATCTCTGTTTCTGCATAGGTTAAAAAAGTCGTGTTATAAAGTTGGTTATCATAGAGAACGAATTTCGTTTTATTCCTTTTTTGTTACCATTTAGTTTAAAAGTATCGTGTTAACATAATTGATAAATAAGCTGGGTAACTATTAAATACTGATATGTATTACATATTGTTTGATATTTATTGTTTTTTTTAATAATTTGGACGAACAAATGTTAACAGATCTGGTAAAGGGTTGTATTTTTAAATTTCGAGAGGTCAACCAAAGTAGACATGTCATCTTTTGTTGGAACAGGAAGGGACACCAATTCAAATATGGTAAGTTGTTTATGTATTATTTTGTCTAGGTCGATTGGCCCAATGATACAGTGTATCATAATTAGCCGAAATCTAATTCATGGAGTTGTTTGACCAATGCGGACTTTTGCATAAACCGTTTGTCCGACTGGTTAGTCCGGTGGTTTAGTTCGACACATTTGAACCAAAAATGGTCGCTAGCTAGTCGGTTGTGTCATTGGCAAGGCACTTAACGGACATTTTTTTAACGCAGCGGATTATAATGGGTTCTACTAAATTGAAGAAAAGTGTGAGTCGTATAACCAGCACACCCAAAGCCCTCCGGTAACCCGACGGTTGGCGCGAGGTGATCTAACGATTGCCCGTGTGTTAACCCCCTTTGTTTTCCCATTCTCGGGGATAAACACGAACCTCTTTTGTTTTAACCGGTTAACGAGGGGTTAGATCAAAATGTTATTCGTTAGTAGGTTATCTTATTCCACGCAGCCGAATGGAAGTTAAAACAAAACCAGCAACTGTTTAGTCGGTTGTGTCTTTTAGCAAGTTATTTGGCATCGCCTAAACACAGATGAGTATTTGTGGAAACGCAAGCGGCGTTATCACACTGACTGGCACTAATTATTTCGCGCCCACTTACTGGAGCTATAGCAGTGTGTTGTGTATCCTTTAGACTTTTCTTTAATTTTAGTGAAACTTATTTATCCACCGAGTACAGGCGATGTCCGCTAAGTGGCTTGCCCAAGAACACAACCGACTAGATTTCTTCTGACGATAAGCTTTCATCTATAGGGCACAAAAGTCATCCGTGAAATGAGTGACATTGACATCCAAGTTCAAGCGCAGGAGCATATCTACCGACTCACATTATACAAGGAGCAATCAAAAGCAGGTTCGACTGGTTTAGCTGGATATGTTTGTGGGTCGTTCAGCCGAAAGTTTGTAGTTTCGAAACTGGTCGCTATCTAGTTGGCTTTGTACTTTGGCACTTAAGGGACATTGCCTAAACCCATCGGATTGATTGTTTTACTAAATTGAAGGAACGTATAAATCATACACAACACACTACTATTGCTTCAGTAACCCGACGATGGGCACGATAAAAACTGACGATCGTCCGTGTGCGTTATTACATCCACTTGGATAAACATGAATATCCGGTCCCATCCAGGAAAACACGCCTTAGAAGAAGTCGGGAGATCTTTGAACGCTATTGCCCAGCGAAGACGACAATACTTCTTGGATTATAAGACGTGTAATACGGTGCGATTGGTTCGACAGTGGTATGCATGGGAAGCAAAGGTAGAAAGTATACAAATCGTGTGGTCTAGTGGAGGTAGCTGGATCTTAGCTTTGCGAGACAGGTTGTTTGTTCAGAAATATTGTTCCGTTGGTGAAAGCGTCGTCTTACAGTTAAGGGTTGTTATATCAAAACATGCAGCTGGCTTAGTCGGTTGTGTTGTTTGGCAATGCACTTGGTGGACATCACGCCTGTACCCATGTATTGATGGTTTGTATTAAAATTGACGATACATATCGATCATACACAACACACTACTCCGGTAATGAGGGCGGTGGGCGCGAAGGTTTTTCTAACGATTACCCGTGTGTTAACGACCCTTGCGTTTTCACATACACGGGAATAAACATAAACATTCATGTATGATCATTTGGCTGGATGGTTAACGCGACCGAAACATAGTCCAATTTTATATAAAAACCATGGTAGGGACGAGCCCATCAAGGGTTTGAACCTTGGCCAAATAAAAAAGAATGATTCCTCACCCGATCCGTTTTAAGCAGTGTGCCTAATAATCAGCAGCGTTAACCGTTCGGACCACTTTTAATTAGTGATATTTAGAGAAATATGGAGACAAACGCGTCAGAATCACGCCCGGAAAACGCAGCGACACGAGGAGTTAAAATGTTCCTTCACCGAATTGATTTCTATGGCACTTTGCTTGCACGGTTCGTTGAGTATGTACTGTCACCTTTGGAGCGCCACTTCCTAACAACTAGAGCTGCAAATAATGATCTTGAACGGGTCAAAAGTCGAATGAAACAACTAAAGGTTACTAGGAAATTATTATGGGTTTTTGTTTGGGGGAATACCTAAAGTTAACTTAAAAATGCGCGGGAAAGTTTTGAATCTAGATAAAAACTGTTTTGAGCATTGCAAAAGCAAGCATTTACCGCCAAAATTGTGTTCAATATTTAGGAAGTTATTTTTTTATAGAAAAAAGTTAAAAATACAAAACCTAACTAAAATACTGATTTTTGACGCACAAGTGACTCACACGCTTAAATTATTCCACACAAAAAGTGAGAAATGCTTAACATGGAAATTTTGTGCGTCAAAAAATAATTATGATAAAATATTCATGTTTTACTCCCGTAAATGAAAAAAAGACAAGCAGTATCATTATTCTAATAAAATTATTCCGCAGAAAAAATGCGAGATGCTGTTAAACGACAACACCGAAATTATGCTTGAAAACGTGAACCACATCGAAGCCGAGAAGCGTTTTCCGGTCATATCCGTTTTACCTCGGGTCCACGATATTCTCAACAAGATGGTGACTTTATCCTTCCAATGGCGGCTGCATGCGCGGTTCGAGCAGCGGTTTGAAGATATTGCCCACCGGAGAGGACTGACGGAGACTGAAAGGGATCTGGGAGAAAAAATGAAACTTTTGAGGGACATGGACCGAAAAATAAGGTAAATAGGGGGTGGTGGTGAAATGTAGTCGTATTGAATATGTATTAATAATATTACCTTCTGAATTTGCCTTGTGGTTTGTTTGTTTTAAATGTCAATTGTGTTGTTCTTCTTTTATGGGATTAGAAGGATAGATTATAGAAACAATAGATTTGGGTTTGAGATATTTATTTTTATTGCAGTTAATGGGAAAACCAAGGGGGTTAACATACGGGCAATCGTCAGATCACCTCGCGCCCACCGTCAGGCTACCGGAGCTATTGCAGTGTGTTGTGTATAAATGAGACATTCCTTTAATTTTCTCAAACACAACAAATCCGCTACGTGCCTAACCCAATAACACAACCGACTAGATAGCGTGCAGTTTTGAATCTGCAACCCTTCAGCCGAAAGGCGACTCACCAACGGCCGGTTAGCCTGGCGGTTAAGTGCGTCGCCTTTCAATCGAAAGGTCGCAGGTGTAAAACTGGTGGTTAGCTAGTCGGTTGTGTCCTTGGGCCAAGCACTTTGCCTGAACCCAGCGGATTATTGGGTTCAAATTGAAGGAACGTGTCTATCTATTAAAGGAACGTGTCTAGATATCGGACTTGAACCACCCTCCCCTTCCACAGGAAAACACGCCGAACACACGAGCTACTTGGTGAAGAGATAACAGCTCGAAAACAAGCAATGACGTCAAGCAACTTTCGTGATATGTATGCGGAATGCGTCGAGCGTTTGGATGCGGTATCCGTTGCGTACGAACAATGCAAAGCTAGTATTGAAACACATGACACGAACATTAAAGCGTAAGCAATTTAAAGTTATGTAATCAGAGTGTCAACGTACATTGTAACATGGTCTTAATCCTACCGGTTAGTCTGGTGGTTTAGTGCGACGCCTTTCAACCGAAGGGTGGTAGGTTCGAAAGTCGTCGCTAGCTAGTCGGTTGTGTCTTAGGGAGAGGCATTTAGCGGACATTGCCTGAACCCAGTGGATTAATGGTTTCTACTAAATTAAAGAAACGTATCTATCATACACATCACACTGCAATAGCTCCGATAACTCGACGGTGGGCTCGAGGTGATCTGACGATTGCCTGTGTGTGTTAACCCCTTTTGGTTTTCCCATTGACGAGGACAAACATGAATATCCTATCCTAACCTATCCTATCCTATAAGTATTCTATCCTATCCTATAAACTAAACAAAACAAGCACCACATTCCTCACCAAATTACTTTACAGTGTACAAGAGAGCATAGGAAAGTACAAGATAGTCGGGCCAAAGAGGAAACACAAATTGGAATCATCTTTGGTGAGAAGGACACGCAAAGCGGAAGAGTTGACTAAAATTAAAGAAGAACTTGAAAGGCTGGAGGTATGTTTAACTACAGAGGTCGTTGTTCTTACTATTTAATCCAGGCATAGGCAACATACGGCTCGCGGGCCAGGTCCGGCCCGTGAAGGAATTTTGACCAGCCCGTAGACTGTATCTAACTACCCTGTAATTAAGATATTGAGTACTATTCATGGAATAATCCGGCCTATCAAGAACTTCATTTTTCCACATCTGGCCAGCCGACTAGAGAAGTTGCCAACTCCTGATTTAATCCACCGGGTTAAAATTTATCTAGTTTTTTACAGTCGTGTGGCCGAATGGTTAGCGCGACTGATACATTTACCGATTACTATACAAATACGGTCCCCGTGACGAGCCGAGCCCATCATAAGTTTAAAACTTTGCTCGGTAAACAAATAATCTGGTTTTAAATTATCACTTGGTAAAACTGTAGTTATATTAAACTTACGGTAATAATGGGAAAACTGAAATGAGGTAAAAGGAGAATAGGATGAAAGAAAACTTCTAACTTAAAATGTGAAAACTATTTCTTACCTTGGTAAAAACACTGATCTCGAAACCAGAACTAAACTTAACCCTAACACCCCAATCTTTATTTTGTGCAGTTTCCTTATTTTCCCCCTTACCTCGACCGGTTAAGCTTTACGGATATTGCCTGAACCCAGCGGATAAATGGGTTCTACTAAATTGAAGGAAATCTTACACAACACATTGCAATAGCTTCGGTAACCCGACGATGGGCGCGAGGTGATCTGACGATTGCCCGTGTGTTAGCCCCTTCGGTCCAAGTGACAAGCCGATCCTGGGTTCGAAACTCGCTAAAAATATGAATATCCTTAATGACATCAGAGACACAAGTCACGGTTGGACGAAGAAGAGGTCACGTGGTTACGAGGGGGTTATGACAACGAGGTGACCATGATTGACAGCTTGAAGGGTCAATCGAAAACTTTGGAGGAGAACACGCAAATGATGGAAAAACAAAGAGATGATTTGAAGCTTTCATACGAGCAGTCGATGAACGAGGTTTGATATCTTTGAAGTTTATTTCTATTTTTTATTATTTATTTTTATTATTATTTTAATGGCATGTTTTTTCTCCGATATATTTATAGTTGATTTCTCTCTCTTTTTTATTTATTATTTTATCTATTTTTTGTTAAATTTTTTCTATTTTTTATCATTTATTTTTATCCTTTTTTTAATGGCGTGTTTTAACTACTGTTAGTTTTCTCGTCATTCCCTGATCCTGTTCTATGATTTGTCTTATTTGCCAAAATGGGACAAAAAATATTTGTCCGGTCGAATAGCTTGGTGGATTAGTGTATCGTCTTTCAGTGGAAGGGTTTCCTGTTTGAAGCTGGTCCCTTGCTAGTTGGTTGTGTCCCTGTACAAGGCACTTAACAGACATGCTTAAACGCAGTAAATTGATTGGTTGTATTAAAATTAAAGAAACGTCCCAATCAAACAACCCTTCCAATAGCTATGGTGACCCGACGGTGGCTAGTTTCAAACCCACCACCTTTCGTCCGATATACTTTTATTAACTGATGAGCAATCAAGAAACAAGTGTGGCTGAACGGTTATTACGAGCAATCCATATCTAATTTTTATATAAAAAATGGTCTTAGTGACGAGCCATTATGGGTTCAAAACTCACCCCTGTATATAAAGTATAGGATATTCATCTTTATCCCCGTGAATGGAAAAAACCAAGGGGGTTAACACACGGGCAATCGTCAGATCACCTCGCGCTCATCGTCGGGTTACCGGAGCTATTGCAGTGTGTTGTGTATGAACACGTTTCTTCAATTTGGTAGAACACATTAATTCGCTGGGCTCGTCAAGCGTCCTGCCAAAAGACACAACCGACTAGCTAGCGACCAGTTTCGCACCTGCAACCTTTCGATTGTAAGGCGCCGAGTTTATCCGGACTAACGGGCCGGACACATAGACCAACGGGCCGAATATAAAATACAAATCACGACAACAATTTCAGGTGATGAAATTAAACAATGAACTTGAGCAAGTAAGCCACGAATACGAATATGTGAAGAGACTTGCCATGATTGTCGCCAAAACCATGGGGAGCAACGTAAACCCTCACCTACTCATCAAGCCTAACAAGGTATGAAATACAGGCCTTACATTACTGGTTTAACAGGCAGAAGTATTTAAAATAGATTGACCCTTTGCCGTGCTCAATGATAACCGACACACAAAACCAGGTTTATCAGGGATAAGTAGGATAGGGATAGGATATTCATGTTTATCCCCGTGAATGGAAAAGCCTAAGGGTTAACACAGGGGAAATCATCAGATCAACTGGCGCCCACCGCCGGGTTATCGGAGCTATTGCAGTGTGTTGTGTTTAACTCACACGTTCCTTCAACACCTATTAATTCGCTGGGTTCAGGCAATGTCCGTAAAGTGCATTGCCCACGGACACAATGGACTAGCTAGCGACCGGTTTTGATTCTGCAATGCTGCAAATGTTTGAGTAAAACTGAAGGAACGTCTCGATAATTTATAACACACTGCAATTACTCTGGTATCCCTACGGTTAGGGTATAAACGATAATTGCCCGTGTGGTAACGCCTTTCGTATTCCCGTTCACGAGAATAAAACATGTAAAACATGAATCTAATTAATTTACCTGTGTGTTAACTCTCCCACATTTTTCCAGTCATAGAAATAAACAACTTTTAAGCTAAAACTAAACAAGCAAACTCTTCCGTCACCACAACCATTCCAATACCCCACAGATCAGTATTGACAAAGTGAATATGGAAGAAGCGTACGACATGACACAACCTAAGGGGGTGGCGATGGTAATCCACAACGAATGGACCGTCAGGTCTCCGCGGGAAGACACCAAAACCCCCCGACAAAACTCGAGTCGAAAAAACGCCGGAAAACAACTCGATTCGTTGTTTGTGCAACTCGGGTATTATCTCATACGGCGGAGCGACCTCTCGACTGCGGGCATGAGGCAACACATGACTGGATTATCGGACCAGTACCACGGATACCACGGAAGGCACAACTCGCTTCTTGTGTCCGTTGTCGCTCAATCGAACGAGAAAAGTTTGTCCTGCGGAATAGATTGTTAAGGATAGGATATGATGTTCGTGTTTATCCCCGTGAATGGGAAAACCAAGGGGGTTAACACACGGGCAATCATCAGATCACTTCGTACCCATTGTCGGGTTAACGGAGCTATTGCAGTGTGTTGTGTATGATTCACTTCCTTCTATGTGGTAGAACCCATTAATCCGCTGGGTACAGGCAATGACCGTAAAGTGCCTTGCCCAAGGACACAACCGACTAGCTATCGACCAGTTTTTAACCGAGCTTAGTTTCGATCCAATGATAGGCTCGTTGCTAAGACTGTTTTTTTCTGTGTGTAATTCTGTATATAAATCGCCGTGATAACCATTCGGCCATACAAACTTACCTGAACGAGAAATTTTGTTCTGCTGATTAGCTTAGTGGGATAATGCTTCGCCTGTCAACTGAAGGGTTACAGGATCTGGTCGATAGCTAGTTTGTTGGTGTTCTCGAGCAGGGCACTTAACAGACATCGCATGAACCTATTGCTTCTATCGAATTTAAGGAACGTTACAATCATACACAGCACACTGAAATAGCTCCGGTAACCCGACGGCGGCGGCAAGGTGATCTGACGATTACCCGTATGATAATGCTCATTGCGTTCTCACATTCACGGGGATAACCATTAATATCTAATACTTCAGGTCAGATCATAGCGGACGACGGTGGGATTTCGGTCTCGGATTTTTTAGAATCGTTCCAAAGCTCCAGATGCCCAGCTTTGATTGGGAAGCCGAAGATTTTTTTCTTCTTTCTTCACGTCACTTCCCGTGATCCAATCCTCCCTATGGTGAGCGTGGAAGGATCGAAAATGAAGAGGAGCGTTTCCGTCCTCTTTGAGCCGGAGAATCTCTCTGTTCCGGAGGACTCTGTAGTTGCGAGGATCATGAGTGAAGACCTGACTATGTTGGATGGAGGTCCGACTTTTGGGGGGGTTAATGCGCCCGCAGAAGACGGGGGATTACCCTGGTTCGTACAGTCATTTATGAGGATGGTTTCGAACCAAGCCGGGACTACCGATCTCATTACGATTCTAAACAACGCAAAGAAAGATTTACAAGTAAGTGGTGGGTTGGTACGTCGCATTTCAGGCGGAGGGTTTTAGGTTTAAACCGGAGCTGACTGGTTGTATCCTTGGGCAAATCACATACGGGCATATCCTACAAGCCTACTGCATTATTGGGTTGTACTAAAATTAAATAAACGTCAAAATCATACACAACACATTGTAATAACCATGGTCGTCAGTTTACTTCGTGCCCACCGTCGCATAAAGAATTACCATCTAATTTCTCAGGAAAAAACATCAACCCCACGTTCTACGGCCACGGCGTATTCTGACGCTTCAATGAACTCGCTACAGCGAAAATCGACGTTAATCAACGACCACATTAATATTTTCGTCGACCAGAACTTAAAAAGGAAGTTGTACCTCATGCCCGGGATATAAAAACTGGACAGTACTAAAATACAAAAATATGAAACTTTCTTTGTTGAGTTTAAAATTATGAAAAAAATGTCTTGCCTTGAATTTAACTTTTTGTTCTGTCATAAGAATCCATTTAAACATCGGCTAATCAATTAAGCTAAGGGTACTGTTATGTTTATTCTTTGCCGTGATAAAACGAGATATCACACAAGAACCATATTATGCTTATAAAACGAAGTGTTAATTTTATGTACATTGTTTCTTAGTATTATCCTATTTCAGGTACATTTTTTATTTATATATTAGTCTTCTAAATTGCTTTACAGTGTATCTATGCTTATATATGTATGAATTTTTTTATTCTATGACTTAGTATTGTTACCTTATTATGCAAAATTTGTAGTGTAAACTAAACAAGAAAATAAACTACACAAATTTGGCCTACTGCTCTGTTTAACTGTTAGTTTTCATAAAAAAATGATTTAAATTTATTCTTTACAAGGTGTGTTGCCCTGTAAGTCCGGCCCGATGGTCTAGCGGTTAAGTGCGTCGCCTTTCAATCGAAAGGTTGCAGGTGCGAAACTGGTCGCTAACTAGTCGGTTGTGTCCTTGGGCAAGGCACTTTACGGACATTGCCTGAACCCAGCGGATTAATGGGTTCTACCAAATTGAAGGAACGTGTCTATCACATACAACACACTGCAATAGCTCCGGTAACCCGACGATGGGCGCGAGGTGATCTGACGATTGCCCGTGTGATAACCCCTGGGGTTTTCCCATTCACGGGGATAAACATGAATATCCTATCCTATCCTATTGTTTTTAAATCACTGTGTATTTTAAACTCTGTTTTACGTATCCAATGATATCCGATTCATTTTAAAAAACTATTTCGATTGAACTACTTTTTTCGCTCTTTAAATTTAAAGCCTTAGAGTCCAACTAATAGGGTTTTCCCCTCTTTGTCCCTTGTTGCACGGGACATCCCCTGGGGAGTCACAAACAGAGGTGTGCTGATCACGTTAAATAGAAACCGTTTTGTTTGTTTTTTTTTGCTTATCGACTTTTACTCACGAGTAGATAGATATTTAGGATTAGTTAAGACGGATTATGCCGGTAGGTTTTCAGCCGAACGGTCGAAACTGGTTGGTTGTGTTTTTGGCCAAGGCACTTAACGGATATTACCTAAACCCAGTGGCTTAATGGATTCTACCAAATTGAAGAACCCTTATCATACACAAAACATTGCAATAACTCCGGTTTGACGATTGCCCGTGTGTTTACCACCTTGCTGTTTCCCATTTACGTGGAAAAAAATATATATCTAAAATATATACTATTACTACATATATGTCACAAACTATAAAACTTCTTTCATTTATTAAATAAGACACGACCAGACAGGGTAAATCTATCATGTTACCAACACACGATATTTGTTGGAACATGTAACACTACTATGTTTATGTTATTAGAAACGACATGTACCAACCTATCAATCTTTAAAAGTTTTATCAGTTACTCTGCTATCCAGGTGGTCAGTCTTTAATAGCTGCCGCTTTCGTACACAATGAAGGATTTTACGCGGGCCATAGAATGCATTTTACTGTCTGGCGGTTAAGTGCGTCGCCTTTTAATCGAAAGGTTGCAGGTGCGAAACTGGTAGCTAGCTAGTCGGTTGTGTCCTTGGGCAAGGCATTTAACGAATACTGCCTGAACCCAGCGGATTTAATGGGTTCTTTATCCAATTCAGACTTATGTGAAAATCCTTAAAGCCCATAGTAGGGATACATTTAATGCAGTGTGTTAAGTATGATTGAGTCGATCCTTCAATTTGGTTTAGCCAATCTCTGTTAAGTGGCTTACAATCTAAAGCACTAAAAATCAGTTCACCGGTCGGTCGAATATTTAATAACACAACAACGAAACTGCATTAAAAATGAACCAAAACAAAACCTCTTTTACAGGGGTATTACATTGGATACCGTATGTATATTATACATTTACAGTTTCATATATCGTATAGCCTGGATATTGGAACGAAAAATTAGAGAAAATATCTCTACAGCGGTACAGTTTAATTCACACGATATTTCTTCATATAACAGCATGGACACCATCCTTATCTATTTACCCTGATTTTAAGCAACAGTTTTGTACTAACTTACTTATTAAAAAACAGATCGAACATAAGAATTCGCAATACACCTTATGTCCGCGCCGGGTAAGGCAAAACACTTCAAAAATTAAGGACGTAAAAATAAAGTATCCAACTGTAAAATTTTACTTTTATTACTTTATCAATGAAAATTAAATACTAATTGTCGGGTCATTTTCCAATTTTTTTTACTTATTTTTCCAAATATTTCCTTTTTTGGTATTTCTTTGGTCAAATTTGAGTTTCTTTATTTTATTGGTAAGGTTAAAAAAATATTAATTGTCCGGTCACCTTTCAAAGTAGCATATAAGGCTTTAACAGCCTTATCGGACTATCTATCACAGGGTAGTAAAAGTAAAGCCGTTTTTATCCCATAACACAAACTGAAGATATTTCGACGAACCCGTAAAGTCTGAATCTTACATTTTTCATGATTGCAGTCAAGCATCGAAGATATTATGCATTTTAGTATTAATCAACCCGTTAATCTTCCATTTCCCATGCCCAACGCTTTATATTTCGGCGCATTAAATATGCAGTTCAGTATTAAACGACCCGTATAAACGCGCCGGATCGGACCGGATCGTTTAAAATCGATTTTCAGCTTCAGTGTCAAGATCCATTTTCCCGCGCTTTTAGCAGTTCAACGAGCAGAGATCCCTCGGGAAGTTTCCCTTCGTGGTGCTTGTAGTGTAGATAGTCCTCTATTTGACTGCTGAGAGCGCGGATTTCCGAAAGTCGGAATATTAGTTTGTTTACCCTGGGAAAATTTAGGTTCAGAAGGTGTTGCTTTACTCATACAAGGGGTGTCAAACTTAAACCCGCCCAATACGGCCCTCAAACATTTAACAATAAGTGTAGTATATTGAAGGCTTTAAAGGCTTTTAACTAAATGTATATAATACGTTTATCAAAGCTTATTATGATGTTTACCTTGGAAAAACGACTGTTTATACGGTGTTTTATCACATAAAAAATATCATATCTATATATTATTTTTTGTTGTGACGATATATATATATATATATATATATATATATATATATATATATATATATATACCAGAATAAGATATTAACATTTTGTGAAAAACCCCAAGAAAAGGGAAACATTATTAGCTTTATCACACATGCAAATGTTTTATTACCTCGCGTCAACAGTCAGGTTACCGGAGCTATTGCAGTGTGTTATTGTATTGTTTGGGATATATTCTTTGCTTTCGATTTTGTTTATCGCATCTGGGTTCAAGCAATGTTTGTTAAATGTCCTAAGACAAACAGCAAGCAGCTGGTTTCGATCCCACTAGCCTCGGCTTACTACGTCAACGCTTAAGCATACGCCCAACCAGGCAATACCACCCACCTATCAGGTTGCTCCATGTAATTCTTCTTCGCATATTCACAAAGAGCGGAATTGACTTTTTCCTGCACGTTATCACAGCCAGCGGTTCTTGATTCTGGAAATGAGGAATTTCTTTAAAAAATGAAGGAATGTCTCAATTATACACAACCAACTGCAATAGCTCTGGTAGCCCGACGTTGGGCGAAATGTAACCTAACAACTGCCTTTCCCGGCGTGTTTCCAGGGTATATGTAAGTACGGCCGCGTAGCCCAAGGGTTAACGCAAACTCCATATTAAATTTTATACAAAAAAAATTAACAACAAACCCATTATGAATTCTAAACTTAGCCGGGTATAAAAACAGAAACTATTAAATCGAAATACAGTCAACCAACACCCCTAAATCGCAGCCATGTCAAAGGAAATACACCCCAACCCCAATTCACCTATGTATATCGAACAGCACGAGTTAAATTTGATACAATAAAACATGAAATATAAAAATCAGAGAAGTAAAAAAAACGTAGAATATAAAAAACATATAAAAAAACAGAGAATTAAACAAATCAGCCAATATAAAAAATCAGAAAATTAAAAAAAAAACAAGGAATATAAAAATCAAAGAATATAAAATAAACAAAGATTAAAAAAACAGAAAATATAAGTAAAAGCAACACAACCCAACCAGTCTAACACCTAACCCCAGCCCACCTGTATCGAAGAGCACGAGGTACTTAAGGCAAGCCACCTCCTGTTCATCCACATCAAGTAGCATGAACTTCTTATCAAGATCCATCAGTCGTTTGAGGATTCGGAACGTGATGACGCAATGACCCGACACCCGGCTTACGTCACGCGGGAATTTGTGTCCCGTCACCATCTCGACTGCGTCAGATTTCACTTTAACCTGAGTGAGAGGTGGACATCGGTATTGTGAATACTTTTTGAGTATGTTTTTTTAACTAAAGACATGGCGTTAGGTTAAAATACTTATATTTTTCTTATTTTGGATACGATAGGTTGTTATAACTCTCTAAACCTATAACAAGATGTGTTGTTTTAGGGTTGAATAGGTTATCCATGTTTATCTGTGGGATAGGAGAACGCTGAGGGCATTATTGCGATTGCCCGTGCTCATCGACGGGTTCCAGAGCTGTGTTGTGTATATGATTAAGATTTTTTTAGTTTTGGTAAACCACATTAAAATCCACTGGGTTTAGAGTTTAGTGTTTTGGCGTGTAATTGTCCTATCAACCAAAGGCTATAAACTGGTCGCTAACTAGTCAGCTGTGTTCTAGGGCAAGGCAGTCAGCAAAAATCGCCTGAACTCAATGGATTAGTTTGTTCCACCAAAATGGAAGGAACGTCGTAATCATATATATACACCAAATTGAAATAGCTTCAGTAGCCCTTACGTATTTGCGAGGTAATCTGACAAATGCCTGTGTGGTAACGTTTCCTTATGTATTTGCGAGGTAATCTGACGATTGCCCCTGTGGTAACGCTTTCTTACATATTTGCTAGGTAATCTGACGAATACCAGTGTGGTAACGTTCCGTTACGTAATCGCGAAGTAATCTGACGATTGCCCGTGTAGTAACGCTCCCTTACGTATTTGCGAGGTAATCTGACGATTGCCCGTGTGGTTACGCTCCCTTAAGTATTTGCGAGGTAATCTGACGATTTCCCGTGTGTGAACTCTTCCTTACGTATTTGCGAGGTAATCTGACGATTGCCTGTGTGGTAACGCTCCCTTAAGTATTTGCGAGGTAATCTGACGATTGTCCGTGTGGTAACGCTCCCTTAAGTATTTGCGAGATAATCAGTCGATGCCCGTGTGGTAACGCTCTTTACGTATTTGCAAAGGTAATCTGATGATTGCCCATGTGTTAACGCTCCCTTACGTATTCGCGAGGTAATTTTAAAATTGCACGTATGCTAACGCTCCCTTACGTATTCGCGAGGTAATCTGACGATTGTCCATGTGATAACCTTCTGTGATTCCCTTATCACTGGAATAAAACAAAATATCTTAACTCATCTAACCGACAGGCACCTTTAAGCTTGACCACTTCACCAGGTGCTATACAAAACCACCCACAAATCTACCTCCCAACTTACCTGACGTTGGATATGATCCAGTATAAGCAGCTCAATCCAACTGTCTTGGAGCAACTTCATTTGATCAGAAACCTGATAAAGATGACGATTTAATCACAATTTTAACAAATAGACCTAACGGTGTGAATAAAACTGAAACGAATTTTATTTTCAAACGATTCAAAATCTACCATCGCTAGTAATTTATGAAAAAAAACAATTTAGCTACAAAGGTATTTCTGACGATTACCCATATGATAACGCTCTTTGCGTTTTTGCATTCAGTGGAATAAAAAAAAACCTATATTGCTAACCCTTTTTATTGTCCTACCCATAAAATTAGTATGCCTATGTCATATTTCTGTAAGTGATTAAACGTAAAAAGTGTTACCACACGGGTAACCGTCAGATCACCTCGCCCCTACAGTCGAGTTAACGGAGCTTATTGCAGTGTGTAAATGATTAAGACGTTTCTTTAATATTGCTAGAACCTTTCAATCAACTGGTTCCAGGCAAAGTGTCTTGTCCCAGTTTCGATGCTTGAATTTCGGCTGATAGCGGTACCTCTAAATACTACAGGATCGCTTGGAGCCCATGGATCACTTGGATCGCTTAAGAGCGCTTGGATCGCTTACTATACGTAATTACAAAAGCCTTATAGGAGAAAACTTCTCTCACTAAAATAAAGATTATGATATTAATGTTAGGGTTGGGATTAAAGTTCCAAGCGATCCAAGCGATCATGTAGTATTTGGAGGCACCCGAAAGACAACGTACTAACCCAGATCACCATTATAAATGATCCCCGAACCCCAAAGAAAAACATTCAATTAAACATCGACATCAAAGGAGTATGGAGCATAGTATATCCGGTTTATTTTAATCAATAAATTTCAAACATATCTTTCCAACACCATATGTTAAATTTACGCTTCCAGTTGATTTCAACCAGTCGGCTGATTAGTTTGCGCACACACGCTTTATACGGACATTGTCCGAGTTACCGTCATAATATTTGCACACGGCACGGTTACCGGAATTTTACCGCAACGTTTGCCGTGAGCACACACTTCACCTGCAAGTCTGCAAAGAAAGCCGACTTCTTTGCCCACTCTACGGTCGCGTACAGCGTTTGGTCGGCAATTTTGCAGATGAAGTTGAAAACGTCACTGCAGCAGTTATCATCTAACATAGCGGCGTTAACGCGGGATTTAATCTGCGATTACGGGAATCGATTAAGGTTTCGCGGTATTTTGAACACATCTTCAAGGGTATAGTCGTACCACTGGCCAAAGTTTAATTTTGCCAAACACATATTGTTTTAAGCGCAATTTAGCCGTGGCCTAATTGTTATTTTAGCCTACATATAAAGGACATAGTACACACTATGTTTAGTTTATATAAAGTATCGCATAAATGTAATTTAAACATAAAATTACTTAAACACAAAACAAATATATTAGTACGCTACAAAATTTAGCGTAAGATTATTTATAAAGCAGAATTAAGACTAATTTTTAGGTTAAGTTTTTACTAAAAAATTCATTAGTAGTATAATAGTGTAGTAGTATAATAGTATAGTCCGGGGTTGTGTCCCTTTGGCAAGGCACTTACGGGACAGTGCAAAAAGACCTTAACAATTAGAATAAAATACATTATCATTATAAATTATCATCATCAACTTACTTCGGATTCGACCATTTCATATTTCAGAAGTTCGTTGATTAACGGGGGTACATAAAACCCACGTTGAAAACCTTCAATTGGGGTGTTAAAGGGTAAAATTTGGTATGGGTTCGGAATTGGGCCCATTCTGAAATATGTTGGGGGTATGGGGTTTATAGCTGGGTGGGTGCCCCATAGAAGTGGGTAATGTGGTTGTAAGGGTTCACTGTGAGGTAAGAAGCTTTGGGTCTCGATATACGACCCCGCGGGTAAATTGTGCGTTGTCAAATCTCCAGTGCTTCCAAGATCGCTTTCGTTTTGCGATGGAGAGTGGGGATTATATTGTGGCGGCAACACTGACAGGATAGATGTACTGGAAGGTTCCAGAACAGTGTTGTCCCAATGGGGTTCATGGCTTGTCCCTGCAGTGTTTCCACTTAACATCTGAAAACAAAACAATTTAGGATATAATTAGGTTTTATAATAGGATATTTATGTTATCCCGAATATCCCCGTTAATAACTGTGTCATTGCAGTGTGTTGTATATGATTGAGATGATTTCTCTGTTTCAGTACAAACCCATTAATTCAGGGAGTTTAGCTAGCAACTAATACTGTGTAATGCTAGATAAAAAAGCATTCAACTAAAATGCTTTATTTAAATCTTTGTACACGATTCTAATTGGATGACCAATGTGCTTTATTACCTAAATACACAACCAACCAGGTAGTAGGGAGGACTAAAAGGAGGGAAAGCGGAAAGGAGGGAAAACTGCACACTAAAATGAAGATTATGACATTAGAGTTAGTTTTAAACATAGGATTAGAGTTAGGGTTAGTTCTGGGATTGTGATTAGGGTATAGGGCAAGGTTAGAATTAGTTTCCATAGTTTTAGTGAGCAGTTTCCCAGCTCCCCTCCTTTCCCCTTTCCCTTCTATTAGTGTTTCCCGCTTGTGATTAATTTAGTTCAAATAACCCTTTCAAACCCACCCTTAAGTTTAATGTATAAATAATATTTAAAACTGTTTATTTTTGCTTCTTCATTATCCTAATGAAGAAACTAGCAAGGATAAAAAGCAGAAGAAAAAACAGAAAGCATCATCGGATTACCGGGGTTTGGGTTAACGGAAGTGGTTCACAAGTCTCAAGTCGGGGGATTTCCAATGTGACATCATCAACCGAGCTCGTTGATGGGACTTCACCAATTGCCTTCAATCGCTGCTTGCGAGCACGGTCTTGCTTGTAAAGCGGTCCGAATTTGTTCCTACCACCTCTTACCCGGTCCCTCCTTACAGCTGGGGTAAAACATGGGGTTACGGAGTGATAATTAGAGACAACCTAAATATATTTAAGATGGCAAGTATAATGTAAATTTATTGCACTAATTTTTTATATTTACATATATATTACTACACAATACAACCATTATTACAGCTGGGTTATAAGATGAGGTTGGGGAATAATACGTATGATTGCACGTTTAGGCCCATTTTTAAGCAGGATGCAACTTGAAAATATTGTAGTACATTCACAATGTCCCGTTTATATTTATTTTTACACAAATTAACCTTGACAAGCACTTCAACTGTCCATCTGAGCCCCTTTTCCAAAGGTATGATCATATATACATTTTTACAGAGACCACCATTTCAAAGTGCACCAACCAAATGTTTAAATCTCGATTCATATTTAAATATACCAAAAAGAACTTAATTAACCATACAATTAATAAAACACCCCTAATCACCAGTTCCAAATACCCAACTAATATGACACATTGAAAAGTGCATTGTATAGGATAGAATAGGATAGGATATTCATGTTTATCCCAGTGAATAGGAAAACCAAGGGGTTAACACACGGGCAATCGTCAGATCACCTCGTGCCCACCGTAAAGTTACCGAAGCTATTGCAGTGTGTTGTATATGATAGACACGTTCCTACAATTTGGTAGAACCCATTAATACGCTGGGTTCTATAACGGCTCTTTAGCCACCTACACAGTAAATTTGCATAGTGTCCCAACTTAACTTTATTTACGACATGTTAATGTGTTGGGAACAAAGATTAAAGTCCAATTTCGTTTATGATTTACCTCGTTTGCACAGCATATATGGTGGTTACGTTTTAAGTTTATTGTCAGCGGTTATTAAATGACGTGCGTTAGGCACGGGAAATCGTGATATTACCACATGTCCACAGCCGGGTTGCTGGGTTATGGAAATATGCTTAGTACGTGGTATTAGTTCATAAAATTAAAACTTGGTAAGCAAAGATAAAACAGGTTACCGAGTGTATGTGTCGTTTCTATCACGGCGGGTAGTAAAGACATATTTGGATTTACACACAGCCATTTACCGTATGGTAACTTGTGATAATGCTAATCCGATGGTTTTCGGCAATTTCCATTAAGCGTCTTGGCTAAGGCAAGTGTGTTGTAGCCAAAGCTATTGCATCATATCGTGAATGATTAAGATGTTGCTACTGGTTTATTACAACCCATTAACAAAATAGTGTATATTTCACCACAAAGTCCTCGAATGTGGCAGTGTCTTGACATACTTTTTTGCTGGTAAACTAACTAAGGCCATACTAAGGATTCATAACCTGAAAACTACATTTTACCTTCTAATTTCATTCCAACTCGGAGGCATTTTTGAAATCGGCACGCCTGGCAACCTTTTCGTTGATCTTTATCAATATGGCATTTGCTAGTGTGAACGCACGTATACTTCTTTCCGTTCTGTACTGTGCGCTTGAAAAAGCCCTTGCAACTTTCACAGGTAAGAAGTCCATAATGGTAGCCCGATACCTTGGAAAAAATGAAAGCAATTAATTAAATTAACAGTAAAATGATGTATCGTAGGCCTATATCATACAAACGTATATTTGTTTGTTTACAATGTCAAATTTCTTTTAAGGGGTTGTCCCTAAGTAAATCGTAATCCCCGTTTAAACAAGATTTTTGGATTTATATAGTGATTGAATTACTTTTGTTTAAGCCGAAAAACAAAAGTTTCTCCCCCTCAGTACTGGTCACGATTTACCGCACGCTCTTCTTTAGGGCTTTATATTATGTTGTTTTGGTCTTAATCAAATTATGTTTGCTTATTATTCTCCTTTCTCTTAGGTTTGGCCGCCGCATTCGCTATATTTATTAAATATATATATCCTTTTTTAAATGAAGTTTTTTAACGACTGTTGGTTTTGCCATCTTTTCCTGCTCCTGTGTTGTGATTTAATTCGTTTGCCATTTATAATAGGCCTACTGGAGCAAAAAATAAATACACTAAACTCAACTAAGCCAGTTGTGTGGCCGAATAATCGCGCCCAATACATATGTCAATCCTATACAAAAACGGTCTTAGGGACGATTCCATGAGGATTCAAACCTTACTCTGTTACAAACTAAAAAAAAGGTTTCGTCAATATGTAAATAACTAGTGGTATTTTAAATGAATTGTTAGCACGACCGAATTTTATACAGAATGTCATTAAAAAGGGCTAAAAACGTTAAATCACGGTATTTTAGGAAATGAAAGCCCTTACAACAGATTTGAATTGTATTAATTGACAGAAAAAGTTTAAATATAAATATTTAAATAAATCTGTGATTTCATCATCGTGGTTAAAATATATATAGGCCCCTATGATTTCAATTATGCACGCTTCTTTTATGTGGGTAAATATTAGTTATGTTAGATGACACCAAAGGCAATTAAGCTGTTGAAATATTTTTGGTGACGCATATTAAAAATTTTAATTCCCGTGCGATAAAAACGCATCGGTACATTAAAGTTTACATAATAACCCGACGTTAATTGCGTGTGTGTAATATCGTGTCGCAACTCACAGTAATACGTGCCGGGTGCAAAGCTTCTACGTTCAAAAGGGTTCAGTTAAAACCATAAATTATAACTTGGACTACGAGAATTAAACACCCTCCTAACTAAATATTTGAACACCGCATATTAAGGGTTTATAAATACGTAAATTTCTGCTTTGACGTTGTTTAAAACGTCATGTGAGTGAGTTACGTAGCAGCATTACCCTATTGTATCATATTTCTGTGGTTAAATATTTGCTTATTTTAGTTGGTGAGTTTCATGTTTTGCTCGTTTAAACAAATTAAAGAATAATAGCACAGTTATTTTAAGTTAAGGGGGTAGTTTAAAACGCAAAACTGAAGTTGTTAAAACACGTCAGTGAATACAATTGATAAACGAAAAAATGACGAAGTCGCTAAACCTTACATTTATCAAAAACAAATAGTGGCATCAAAGTTATTTAAAAAAAAATAATAAAATCAAAACTTGACTAAAAGTGTGCAAGCACGACGAGTATGGTGCCTCTAAATATAACAGAATCGCTTGGAGCCTTTGAATCGCTTAGATTTCTATAGAAAGTAATTCTAACCCTGTTCCAAACACTAATCTCAACTCCAGAACTAACTTTAACCCCAACCCTAACATTAATAGCATAATCTTTATTTTAGTGAGAGAAGTGTTCTTCAAGGCTTTTGTAGTTATACGAAGTATAGTAAGCGATCCTGTAGTATTTAGAGGTACGGCGACCAGTACTGAGGAAAAGCTGACTTTTTATGAATGAAGTAAAAACAAATCTAAAATAAATCTCCACAGGTGGGTATTGGGTAATACCCCAAACAAAGTTTCACCTCATGTTTTAACGCGGGGAACAGATAAGAAGTCATTTTGATAAATTAATCAATAATTAAAATAATGTCGCCTACGTGTATAAACTGAGTGGTGTATGACGGCAGGGTGTTTACATGTGGCATTCAATGATATTTAGCGACTTATCTTTGTTTATACATTGATCTGAAACTCAAGGTTATACCACGCACGATAATCGTACCACCATTTCTAGCGTGTCGCTTACGACAATGGTTTAAACATACGCCTAGCTTAATCGTCGCGGCAATATTTTGCTTAAAGTGTGTTGTATATGATTGGAACGCTCCTTTAATTTTGCAGAAACCCGTTTAGGCGATGTCCGCAAAGTTCAGGCGATGTAATCCTATATGTTCAGGCGATGTCCGCAAAGTACCTTGCAGAAGGGCGTTGACGTTGTCCTTGTGCAAGATACTTAGCGGACATTGCCTGAGCTCAGTACAATAAAGGGTTCCTATAAAATTAAAGGAACGTCCCAATTATACACAACACACTTCAAGAAATCTTATAACCCGACGATAGACGTGAGGCCGTTAGTTTCTGAAATTTTTTACCCGGCATTTTCTATTAATATGTTTGTACAAATTTGATTTTAAACTAACGGTATGTCGTATACTGTGATTACACACAATTAGCCCCAGTAGCAAGATGAGTTCCCAGCGACTTGTAGCTTGCGACAATTTTTTTATCTGCAATCCTAGGGCTAAAAATAAGCACACCAACTAGCCAAACAACACCTAGATACCTACACAAATACTTTTAAGGTATACAAACATTGACGTAGCGACGGATGCAATGGTCTGAGTTTCAAAGTCAGACTGGCGTATTTTTAACATGGATCAGTATCGAACTGGGGCATGGCCCTAAGACCGTTCCAGTATAAATATCTGTACATGAATCGGTCCATTCAGACACTACCGTACGTTTACTTTTTAAAGTCTTAAGGGGCTCGTCACAAAGATCGTTTTTATATAAAAATCAATGTATAAATCTCTAATCGCTCACAACTTAGATAAAAAGTAGGGTTGTGTGGCCGAATGGTTAGCGCGACCCAAACACATACCTACTCCTACACAAAACGGTATGAAAAACGAGTCCATGATGGGTTCGAAACTTAGCTCAGCAAACAAAATAGATAAAAGACAAAACCTACATACCTTGTCCCCACACACTGGACAGGCTTCATCGAATGAATATTTCATTTCAAGAAGAAAATACTTTTCAACCTAAACCAAACCCTGAAGATTATTAAAACTATAAGTAAACAGGTTTATCGACCATTAGCTGCCGTCAAATATATAAAATTTTATATTCATTGTTGCCACATATAAAAAAATACGTTAGGAACTCTATAAGTGTATTAAAATATATATTCTATATTTAAAGGATTTTTATGATAACAAAATTTCGGCTGTGTAACAGTGATTCGGATATTTGTGTAACAGAGTTAGATTTGGGTTACTAAGAATACTGAAAAGTTAAATTTATTTTCACCTAATTTATGTTTCATATAAAGCAAGTGTAAATTCTCATATAGATCATATAGAATAACGCAAGAAAGCGTTATTGCAAGGGAAACGTGCGGGCTTCAGAGCTATTGCAGTGTGTTGAGTATGATTTCCAGGTTTCTTTAATTTAGTAGAATACCTGTGCGTCGCTTAATGCAAAAAGGACTAAACAATTTTGGCCCCTGATTTAAAAAGTGGGCCCACCACTATTTCAACTAGGTGCTTATGAATGCTTTTATAGTTCTACGGGCTGAAAACACGAGTTTAAACGATTGTTTCATTCCAAGTATGTGGATAAAAGGTTTCCGCGTTAGAGTTATCTTAAACTTTTGTGCAAATCTACCAGGAGGAAGAAATATAAACTG
Source organism: Ciona savignyi (assembly GCA_000149265.1). Classification (NCBI taxonomy): domain Eukaryota; kingdom Metazoa; phylum Chordata; class Ascidiacea; order Phlebobranchia; family Cionidae; genus Ciona; species Ciona savignyi. The sequence continues at coordinate 130,572 of CH001999.1, forward strand.
CAGAATGATATACCTATATGGAACGGTTAAGGTTGCTCGAGCTGGGCTTGGCGTTGATGTTAGAGCTAAGGCTTAAGTTGACACATTTATGTTTGTGTCGACGCGTGGTTAAAGTATAGTGATCATGACCAGGCAAATACCGAGTTCAATCCTTACCCTTGCTACATTCTGCACGATAGTGTTCTTTGGCAAGACAATTAACGGGAACGTAAACGAATATACGGTCGTGTTGGTATACGCGACCGATACAAATGCCGATTTCTATACACAAAAAAAACAGTCTCAGCCCATTGTGGGTTTGAAACTTATCCTAGTAAAAAAAAAAAGTCTTTGATCATGTATGGTCGTGTGCCCGAATGGTTAAAGTGATCGATGCGGTTACCGACATACATAGAAACAAAAGTCTATGAGACGTGCTCGTCTTGGAATCGAAACCCAGTCTGGTAAAAAAGGCGACCGGTGCATATACAGCATGCTATTTAAATATTAACATGGTGACAGCTTTAAAAATAAAATTGCCCCTGTCTAGCAGTTACAAATACTCTTTCAAAAACTGAAGTTTTTTTTATAACAAGAAATACGCATTACAACAACTTTGTTAAACCGGTAGAGGGCGTATGGTATTCGAATCGAAAACGCGTATTTCCTCGAATACTAGAACAAGTACGGTCGTGTGGCCGAATGGTTAACGCGACCGATACATATACAGATTCTATACGAAAACGGTACTAATCACGAACCCATCTTGGGTTCAAAACTTTGCTTGGAAAAAACATACAGAGACAAAAGAATGTACTATACTGTCTAACCTCTCCACTAAAAACCAAGAGCAATTGCTAACTCTGCCAGCCTAAATCTCCGAATGTCATAGTAAGACCATTAAAATGGTCATCGGCAATATGCTTGTATTATATCAGATACTTAATACTATAAAAAACTAGTTACTAGCTAATTTCGACTGCTTAGATCAGTAAATGTCATAGCAAGACAATTAAAATGGTCGTCGGCATAATGCTTAAGTATTATAACAGTTAAAAAACAAGTTTCTAGCTAAATTCGTCTGTTTAGATCAGTAAATCCCACAGCTGAGCAAGCCTGCAACGCTAGTGTGTCCTAGTGTTGCAATCCTTATGCTACGAGGCTACGCTACAGTCGGTATGTAGCATCAGGAATCATTAACGAGCTCAGTTAATAGGTGATCTATTGTTTTATATCGTACGACCAGAATACTCGTGACGTAGGCACAGCGTCATAGGGTTAGAATTTAGTTGGGTTAATGTTTATTTGTGGACGGATTAAATAAAAGCGTAATCGATATGTCAACATTGCGTGTTGGACTTAATGTTAACGCTTGGACACTTTTATTGCGTTTCTTATGGGCCGTAAATAAACCTGTTTAGTACAATGTTTCACTTCACCAAATATCTCGGTGATCGTAAGGCTGGGTGGCGGAATGGAATTGAAATTCGAAATTAGTAAAGAGCCCATCATGGGTTCAAAACATGGCCCCGTAAAAAAATACTTTAAAAAAAATGAAATAAAAAATTATTTTAGTGATCTAATATTTTTTAAATTTTATATCGGGCTTTAACTTTTAAAGCCTTTAAGTTTCAAAGCCATTACAGTTAGCAAGACCGTTTTTGAGCAGATCATTGACAATTATTAAATCGCTGTCTCATACTAAAAAGCTTTAACCAAGAATAACACTCTAAGTATCAAAATATAAATAATAGGAATCGTATGGTGGGTCAGTTTTTAAAGACTTTTATTTGCACCAAAAACGCAAAACCACAGCGGTTAAAAATATGCAATAAAATGGCCAACACTTCTAGTGCGGTAACTTCAGGGTTATTTACCAAATATAAACTTCATTTTGTTTCTAGAAAGTTGAATATGCTGAGAATTAATGGTGATGCACAATGTAAATGATTAAATACAATTTTGTTTTATTCCCGTAAATGTGAAAACCCAAGAATTGATATCACATTTGAAGTAAAAACTTCGTCGGCCACCAAAAATGGTTCGTGGACCATCTTAAAAGATCAGGTTATCAAGTTAGTTCCGTGGGTTAAACATTTACCTGAATGACTGGGAAAAAGTGATTGGGTTAAATATTCACCGGAAAAAGTTTCGAACCCATGATCAACGCTCTTTTGGCTTACTTTAAAGAGGAAATTCGGGGGTAAGGGGCCAAATTCGGTATATATATCGGTCGGGTTAACTTTTGGCCACACGACCACGAAAGGGAAAAGAGAAACCGATCACAAAAACTATGGAAACCAATTCTAACCCTGTTCTAAACATAAATCTCAACCTCAAATTAGCCTAAAGCCAACACTAACCCTAACACTATAATCTTCCATTTAGTGTATCCATCCTCTCATAAACCAGTAAAGTCGAAAGGTAATAAATTCTCCAACACACGGTATTCTATTACAAGTTATCATACGACAACCGTTTATATTTTTTAATGCTTTTTCCCACCCGCTAGTACAGAAATCAACCATTTTTACTGAGCTAAGTTTCGAACCCATGATGGGCTCGTCACCAGCACCGTTTTTTTTTTGTATATAAGAGTCTGTATATGTATCGGTCGCGTTAACCATTCAACCACACGCCGTTCCAAATCTATTTAAACGAAAACGTACTACCGTTAGACGGCGCCCGAGTGCCACCTAATTACCACCAATGAGTTAAAAACCCTATTAAATAAATGAAGCGTAAAATTGCCTCGAAGTTAATACGGAAAGATTACAGTAAAATCAATCGTTCAATTTCCACGTAAGCACAATGGAAAGTGATAATTGCAGAGTGTCAGTAGTTTTTGTCCCCATGTTCCCGGCTCAAATGGACGGTACATCCTGTACGTGGGAAACATAGTTATAGTTATAATGTTCCATTGGATTCCGAAGTAAAAATATTTTGATTTCAGTCTTTGTTTTATTTGTGCATTATATTGATGCAAAACATAATAATGAGATTGGTATTTTAATACATCGCTTTCGCGTTCTCGGATAAATGTGTGGCGTATTTTACATTTTTTTGGACTTGTACGTCGATAGAGAATTTTTACATGTATAATTTGCTTTATTATAAGTTTCAAGACAAAATTTGGCTCTGAGCTAAGATATTTTTTGTATAAGAAGCGAGAAATCGGCCACAATCGTTCTATCATGAACACGGGCAAAGTTTCGAGCCCGTGAACTTTTTGTTTATATTCAATAATGAATCGGTCACGTTAACCATTCGGCCACTCAACTGTACAAACAGTAGCCATATATATATCTTTGTGATCGCCGGACTCCCACCAAAACCACACCGTTTACCATATTATAACAATGCAAACAATTAGATTGGAACTGTGTAACCGCGCCAAATACGTCCATGTTTTTGCGGGCATTGTTACGTCACAAGCGCGGTTTGAATAGCTCGAAATGACTATTTACTCCGTTATAACAACATTTGGCGAAATAAAATTACGCTCTCGCGCTGGCTTTTTATATTTTAATTTCGTATCCAGTTTGCTGGGGAAAACGCGCGTGGCAGATGCCTGAACAAGTCACATTGTTACGTCACAGAAGCAAACAATGGAAATCTGGTTCCAGAAGGCTGCGAGGCAGGCCTGGTCATTGTAGGATCGCGGCGACGGCGTTCGCTGCGAATACTTCGCCAAATAGAGCGCCGAATAGCAGATGGGTGGTGATGAAATTACGCGACGCGTGTACAGATTGTTCCCCCTTGTGACGTAATAGATGGACAACAATCGGGAAGCGCGCGCCAGATCGTGTTATCTCGCTGTCGAAATATAGAAGGTTATTTTTGTAGAATTAAAGGGCGCCTTCTCAATACGAATGCTAAATATACCAATCCTATATAATTATTAATACTTACCCAATAAATATTGCAACTATCAATGTTAATGGTTTAAAAAGTAAAATAAATAATGTAAACAACTATATAGAAAATAACAATATCGATATCCTATGCATTCAAGAGACTCACCGTGTGAATAATATAACTATTTTATAACTATTTCGAAAAAAAAATCCACCAACTTGCGTTAAACGCACACTTTTGCCTTTTTCGGTTAAAAATTACCTGCAAAATATCACTTGAAGGGAAACATCAGCAAAATATAAATAACTAAACCATTTTGTACCGTTACTATTTTCTTTATATTTTTCAGAATTCTCGACCAATAAATCAAATCCACAACAAGCACACAGCAATTTTCTTATGAACTTTATACTAAAAGGCACTATTTACATATATTATTTTATTGTATGTAATGTCGGCAGGTTCTTTTTGACAAAAAACGCCGTCAAACCCCCGCCATAAGAATACCAAAAGCAATGCACTACCAAAGTATATGTTGTCATTTTGTACCATTAAATATAGCAAAATAGACCACCGTATATACTTTAAATATTTTCAAAAACAACCCCACCATTTTCATTCACTATAGTAAATCTTAAAAAAACGTAATAAATTAAATTGGTGAACACACACTTATAAAATATTTGTTTTAATTGAAAAATCATATTTAAGAAAAAAAAGTTAAAATAAGGCAAATAATGCTTTGATTTATGGGCAGTTTTTTATGTTATCCACGTAGGATATTTTTGTGTATTTTGTGTATATGTTATCATGGAATGTGTTTATTACCTCAATAAACAGAAGAAAAAATATCATGCCAACTTATTTTGAAGCTGAACCATAAATACTTTATATAAATATAAACTATTTTGTCACTTTATATATAAATACAAAACATAAGTTACTGCTTCTTTTATACTTCATATACTCGACCGAAAGGTTTATCTTTAAATCAACAACAAGTCCAAATCAAATGTTTTAAATCTAAATAAACTGCATAGTAATCCACAATACTTATATGGAGACTTATTGTCCATTGTATATATATATGTAATGTCGATTAGTATTTCGGCGTTGTGTTTTTATATCGTTGTTTTAATAAAAATAATAAGATGTCGGTTTAAATTTAAGGAACGTGTGAATCATACACAACACACTGCAATAGTTCCAGCTACCCGACGGTGGGTGCGAGGTGATCTGACAATTGCTGTGTTAACCCCCCTGGTTTTCCCATTCAAGGGGATGAACATAAATATCCTATCCTATGTCGCTAAGTTTATTTTAGTAGGCCAAGTATCAAACTCACAAATGGCTCGGCAATAAGACCGTTTAGAATTTGAAATCCATATATTACCAGCAATACTAAAATAATAAAGGAAATTAGGAAATTTATACCAATCCGTGAGACCCTAACCCCACCGCAACTTAGTTTAGTTCCAAACAGAGACTGTTACTAGTCACCAACCCCCTAAAACATTGTGGTTTAGTAAGTATTTTTAACTGAATTGTCTTTATATTTCTATGTTTAGTTTTTTTGTATTCACTTCAATTATACTCGACACTAACATTTTTATTTCGTTGAATATGTGTATGTATCCACACTGATGACAATTTGTATAATTTAACCTAATAAAATGTTAGTTTTTGCAAATCTTTGGCAATTATAAAATTAAAATTTGAATGGTCGTGCGGCCAAATGGCTTTCGCCACCGATTCATATACCGACATAAAATGGAATTAGTCAAAAGCTTTTAGGGTTCAAAATTTAGCCCGATAAAAAAACGGTCCAGTTTTTCAAGGGTTTTCATTTTAAAATTGTTATTTATATTTAATCCAGCTGGTACTAAGCAGACAATTCGTTCAGCGTACAAAGGCAGGTGCATTTTGATGAAGTGCTCTCAAAATTGACCGAAATAAGGTCAATCTTAATCCTCTTTGTTTTTGTTATTTTGCATTTCCTTGTTTTTGGCCACTATTCAATGCAGATTACAAGATTTCTATGCTGGATACCTAATCAAGAGAAATTTCCGCAGGTGTCTTTCACGTCAACAATGCACGCAGTGTGACGTAACGGTGTCTATTGTTAGCGAAAACAAATCTTTGTTTGTATGTTTTTGCATCTGGATGGGATATTAAATTCGGGTGAATATTCTTTGAAATAACTATATTTTCAATATGTTGGTTTATTTTCCAAAGTTATTATTCACGAAATCATAGAGAAAAAGTGAAAATTTGACTAAAATTATTACAAAATTACGTAATACGACTAAAAAGGGCAAGAAAATATTATGTAAATTGTTTAAAACCACTTTATTTTTTATATTAAAAAAATTAAATCACAAAAACGTGTTTTTTCACTTTCTTAACGATAACACGATAATCAGCCACAAAAGGATATTTAACTAAATCGATTAATTCAGTTTAAACAGGACTATAATATGCCAGACGTATTTTCATTTAAATTTTGCGCTTGGCCAAACTCACGGTCGATAAATACGGCTATTATTCAGGATATATTA
>CH001999.1:137066-147337 GCA_000149265.1 Ciona savignyi
ATTTTCTTTTGCAATTTTCGCTATGTATTGTCATTTGTTTTAAACCACAAATTAGCGTGAATTTAAACACACAAGTTTAAGGGTATGTTTGTACAGTGCTTAATCAAAAGAACACAGTCGTGTAAAAATGGCTGAACCAGGGTTCGATCCTATGACTTTCCCTTTTCGGAAGGTGAACTGTTGCCTCCACACTATGTGACATAACTGCAAGTGCTATACAGCTCAAATTCAAAAGTGTGATATTATTTAAGGACATTTGTGTGTCCGAATGGTTAATGTGACCGACACATATATACCGATTCTAAGCAAAAAAACTTCGTAGTGACGAGCCTTTAAAGGTTCGAGTCTTACACCGCTAAAATCGTCATATTTAATTAAATTTTCGTTTATTCGTGAAGCGTTGACCATGTAGCTGGCATCACATCAATCAAACACTGTGCGAGGTCATGCGTGACGATTATGACGACACGGTCATCTGCGCAAACGCATGTTGGGCTGGAATTCACAGGTCGAGCGAAACGAAATGAAAGGAAATAAGTAAAATAAGATTTTTTACCATTTCACACAGTAATCAAACGTTTAAAAATTGCTTAAAATGTTTAAAAATCCGTCAATTTAGGATCATAATATTGTAAAGAAAGATATGGGTAAATAATAATGTATAAACAATATAGACATTAAATTTATTTTTAAACCGAATTCACCCTACACTGTGTTTGCTTGAGCAATAATTTTTATTACTCCGCTAATATACGTTACCACCAAGATAAGATCGCGTTTTAAACTAAAATTGAGGTACAAAAAAAAGCAAAAACGTGGTTAGAAAATTGATTTTACTACTTTACCCTAAAACTGAAATCAGCATTTTAAAAATTAAAAAAAAGATGCAACCATTTAAATATAAAAACGATACCCGCGATGTGTTTAATCCCATAGCGGCTAGGACATAGCAATAAAGGCCGCTTGTCTGTGTGTATATTCAGTTCGTTCTCGCGTTCCCTTCTGTTACGCCATATGTTCTATTTCAGCAACAACATATGTAGGCGCAATTAAACCGTGCTTGCATAAAACTTGTGATACGGACTTGAAAATTCCCCTAAAACGGATTATAGCAGGACAATGTTTTGAAAGTCGACAATTTCACGATTTTACGGAGACAATTTCACTAGGTAATTTCTTCCGGTACGTCTTGTACTATGAACATTTTCGTAAAAGAATAATTGCAAAACTAGTTTTTAAAATGGATATTTTCACCGATTTAAGTTATACTTTCAGCCCTATATTTTTCGTGAAATTTAGTTATACTCGCAGAAAACATTTTCGTAAAAGCAATATAGATAAACATTCTTTTAAGTAGACAATTTCACGAGTAAAGTTTAACAGTGAATTCATTACATTAAACATTATCGCAAAAGAATTAAAGATTGCCATTCTTTTAAAGAAGACAATTTTACTCTATTTCGTTATTTCAAAAAAAATATAGCTCTATATTTAACAAATTCGTACCTAAGTTCGATTTTTTGACATCGTTTATTTTGACGCGTTATTTGCATTTTACCATTACTTAAAATTTAAATTATTTCTCTCTTTGTTTAAACTGACAGTACCAGACCTAGATACGTACGCTACAAGGATTTGATCGTATTAAAGTAATCATGAATGGAACGTATGTTTTAGTGACAGAATGTCCGATTTTTCACTTTCAGTTTTCATGTAAATGTGAAAGTGTCGCTTATTAAAAAATCTCAAGACGAAAAGACCTTTAATTTCAAAGCGGTTTGTATGATTTATTCTTATTATGATATTGTAAAATAGAGTACATATTATAAAATGTTGTTGTGACTGTAATAGGGACTTTCACTTGTTCTAAAATTCGGTCACGAAACTTGCTAAAATCAAGTTTGGATTTAAATGGTTTTATTCTTATTTGCCCTAGGAACCATGTCCGATTACACATTGCAAAATAAGCATTATTCACGTCACAAGACGACGTGAAATCGCCTTGTTGCGTATCCATTGTTTTTGGGCAGCACACAGAAAAAAGGGAACAGATGGTAGCGAGTGTACGGAGCTAGCAGCGGCAGACGCTCAACAGTCGAATGTACCAGTTCACCGCGGTTGGTTGTGTATACCGACATTGCCCGATGAAAAACACTAGAGCAGAAATATTTAGTGTAATATATGTAGTGAAGGTTTAGAAAGATTTTGAAATTTATTTTAAAATTCGTGGAATACGGTGCGTAATTACAGGATAGGACACGATATAGCAAAAATATTTGAATGCGTTTTTTGTACAAATTGAAAGCGTTTTTTTTTTAATTCCACTAAAATAAATTAAGTATTTAGTACCTTAATTTAAAATAGTTTCAGAAGTCAGTTTAAAAAGGAATAAATGGATAAAACGAAAAAAAAAAACGATTTTTATAATTTCCAAAATTGGAATTTTTCAAAAATATATTTCAAAATCTCAACAATGAACGGAATAAATTCTTCTATATCAAATGCATATAATGCAGTTGGTATATTACTGTACGTTTGTGAAAGATTAATTTCTCTTCGGCGGGTTTCCAATCTGCATTTGACTGGTGACTTGGTTAGTATATGTTCCTACTTAATCCCATGGACGGAAAATAAAGAAATGTATTATACGCAAAGACCTTATACGTTGGTAATGTTATATTGCTTTAAATGGAAGTAATGTAATGCATACGCCAAAATGGCCGCTTTACCACACCGGTAAACTCAACTTTTTCCAACAAAATTAAATGAATTTATTGTAAACTTTTTTTTTGTGTTCGTTAAATTTGTGTTCGTTAAATTCGTTAAATAATTGTAAAAAAACGGTTATATTTACATAATTACGTCGCTTAAAAAATGTGAGATTATGGAATTTTCTAACATCAATATTCACGTTAGGTCCGATTTACGTTATTGATTTCTGTTCTGTTTCAATAATTTTAGAAATTTACAAATTCATGAACGCAAAACTACTACAACGAATGTACGATTCAGTCTGTAAAAATCGTTGTCCAAAACCGCACTAAAGACAGAATATAAAACATATCTTTAAGAATTCACTTTTACCGCAAAAGTAATCATACAGAACTGCACCATGTCATAGATACTTAGTAGTTAATACTCGCCATATACAGTTTATAATCCGTGTATTATTTCGAAATATGTGTCATTGAAAACTTACTGGTTGTTTCAAAACACATAAGTGTCATTGAGAAACGAGTTAAACTTATTTTACCATTAGCTGTGTGTGAATCGTATGGTATAGTTTGTCATACTGATATAAGCAGGTATATTCGCTTAATCTAAGCTAAAAATGTGCTTTACTTTTTCCAGGTTCAATTACTATCCATTTCTGCGAAAACTATATCAAAGTATTCTTAAAATTCTTGGTAACATTTTAAAAAATATTCTAATTGTTATTTTTTTAGGTTTAATTACTAAGTTAACCCTTTTTGCAAATACTGTGTTCGGATGTGTCTAAAATCAAAAAACCTAAATTTTTTTTGGATTTACAATAAAAAGTCTAAACTAAGTTTTTATTTCTTTACTTTTCCAGGTTTTAACTACAAATTTAACCCTTTCTGCAACTTAGTATCAATAAAATTGCAAAATTTCCCTTGAAAAGTTCAGAGACCAGCTCGTGTTAGTTGATGTCTGAATAGTCGAAGTCTATGCCAGTCTCTCTCGGGCAGAATCCAGTCATATCTCCAGCGAAATCAATTTTCAGTCAGCAGTCGACGAGGAACCCTAATTTCGCAAACATGGCGACAGCAGCTTCGGGCGAATTGAACGGTTTTCACCACCTGCACCACCACCACCACCCGTCAGAGCAGTACTACAGACACGAGCATTATCATCACCATTTCCACCACCCGAACTTCGACGGCTACTCCAACTACAATGACCGTGAGACACCGATAACTGGCGATGCGCAGAAACCTCTTCATAACTTTTCATCCAAAGCTCTAGGGTTGGACGGTGAAAAACTAGAGGAAAGTTGCAACAAATCGCCGAGTTACCTACCACCAATCGGAGATGCTCTTTTACGGAGAGATAATAGACAGGACGGCTCCAAAACCACTCCAAAGAAGCAGGACAGCGAAGACTGCTCAAAATTCGGGATGCAGGAAAATGATGCGACTCTCGCCGATCTTCAAAAATCCTCATCAAACCGAGATATCGAGAAGAAGGGAGGATCTCAAATGAAAACCGATGACGCTCCAGAAGATTTCTCAGTGAAGACGGAGAACTCTGAACTTTATCAATTCCACTCTCGGAACTTCGCACTTTTTACTTCGACCTCTCAAAGAAACTCGCCGGAGGACGGGATGAACTTGCTCGAAAGTACAGACCATCCAAACATCGAGTCATATTTTCGCTCCGACGCTCCTAATATCAACCAAAGCGCGAACCCAGTGGATAGCATCCCATCAAGCATCGACGGACCGAGTTACGCAACGCTTACACCTCTTCAGCCGTTGCCCACTATTTCCGCCGTTTCCGCGGAAAAGTATATTCCGGTAAACGAGACGAGTTACGCAACGCTAACGAACCAGGAACTTACGGATTCAAGTTACTCAAAAATGGGCGGAATGGGACACAGTCTTCCGCCGCTATCAAACCGGATGATTTTAAACGGCCTTGCAGCTCAAAGCAGAGGTGGCATGCAGTCACAAGTTGCAATTGACGCCGTGAACCAGGCTGCGGCCGCCGCTGCTGTTGGTTTATCACATTACAACAAACCGGTTTTGTCATCTATACCTCCGCCCCCTCCGCCAGTTTCAAACCCGTATGATCCTCATGTGTTTAGCCAGTGTGGCGATATGGGTTCTGGCTTCCCAGGCGCGCCTATGTTCCCACATAGACCGACGGGGTTCGTGTCACAATACGGGTTTCAAGACCTTTCCTCCACACTACAAGCGACCGCGCCGATCGAGCGACGGAGACCGACTCACGAAGAGATTCCCGCCGAGAACGGGAAGCGACAATCCGGCGGGGAGCGTGGCGTAAGCTCGGGGATTCAACCTCACTCATCCAGCTCTGCAAGTTCATCACGTGGGCAGCAAATTGAGGAAGTCAATACTAAAGAAGTCGCGTCGAAAATTACTCAGGAACTTAAGCGCTACAGCATTCCACAAGCTATCTTCGCACAGCGCGTTCTTTGTCGCAGCCAAGGTACACTTTCAGATCTTCTAAGAAACCCGAAACCGTGGTCAAAACTGAAGAGCGGCCGCGAGACGTTTAGAAGAATGTGGAAATGGCTTCAGGAACCGGAATTTCAACGCATGTCGTCACTTCGACTAGCCGGTGAGTGTATACATGTTTATACATTATATAACTAACCCACAGAACCTTAAAACACAATAGAAGACTCTCCTTAAACGAGATGACTTTTTAAAAGTAATAATAGTATGCCATTGCTCGTCGTTGCAAACGTATGTATGCGTTTGAAAACCGGCCGATGGCACCCTAAAACACTCATATTGCAAGAAAACCTTTTAAATGAAAGTGTTTTACGTTTAGTAAGAGTATTATGTGATTTCTGGTGAGTCCACCCCCAAATTTAAGAAAACCTAAGTAAAATGTACTCCGTATAGTAATAATAATGTGGGATCAGATATATAACAATTCTTTACTACCTTAAAACACGTGTTTTAAAACTAAAACCTATAACATAAGGTGATTTTTCGAATAGTAATGATTATATCTGATTGCTCCTAAGAGCAGACATATGTAGGCGTTATATAACTTGTCCACAGAACTTGAAAAACAAGTAAAATCTCCAAATAAAATAGAAATATCCCCCGTACAGTATTGATATTTAAAAATGTCTGATCACCTATATTGAAAACAAAACATTACATAACCGTCATGAATATTTCTGCTAGCACCATTCTAGAGTTCTCTGTGAGGTAAATAATCAATATTCGTTTAAAAGCGCGATATACGGTTTTCAAAAGGATATAATCAATTGATTCGCTAAATTTAAAAATCACTTTTTCCAGAACTGTATTAAAACCCAGGACCCTTTGGCTTTTTGCGTGTGTTATTCGTAAAATAACAGATCGCGTTTTAAAATTTAAAACCACCTGTCGCTCGGTTTTAAAATAACTTCGTGGCTGAATAAACCGGTCAAAGCACAATTGTTTGGTTTGACTTCACATAGTAATGGGCTATACATTATTTGGAGTATTTTGTAAATCTCGGAAATAGAGCAATGAAATACAAAGGTAGTAAAACTTCTCTGTAAACCCCCTTTCTGTTAGGGGGTTATAGTGATTTGTAAGAATTTCTACATTCTTGTACTTTTAAACTCAATGTAGTTTGGCTAGGGTTAGGTATTCGTACGAATTTCCGTATTCCCGTAATTCCATATTTACATTTTTTTAAAACCGTCTGTTATCGCAAGGTTGTAGGTCTACTATAGAGAAAGGACATGTAATAATTATATTGCGGTCAATTATATTGTCGAATTATAGTTATCGATTGCCTTACAAGGAAGTGTTGAGATTTCTTTCAATGGTGTATTGGTTCATCTTTTAAAACGAATGGTGCTTCTTTATACAAACTAATGCCTACAAGTGTACGTCTGTTACACTTATGTAGTTTTAGCATTAGCACACACAAAATTACCGACTCTTAAATGTATCATTTGGTATAAACCACAAAAAAGAATCTTTATCGTATCGGTTTTACTCGTGAATTGGTTCATATTTTACATGTTTACTGTGATTTCGGTCTTTTTATTAGTTAAAAGCGGCAGTGCAAAGAATTTATCTTGTTTTTATATTGTTTAAACTAGCGTCATAATTTTAGCTTTAGTTTATTTGCTATTTTTTGCAAAACGTTAGAATTGTGAATTGCGTTTGGAATTGGTCGGATAAAGTCTTAGTTTGAATTGTGTGGGGTTTTTAAACCTAATACCGTTGCGTTTTTACGAATGGTAAAAAGTTGTATTCATATTTTAGCCAATCTTTCACAATTTCGGGTTCTTTATGTGTTGAATGTTAGAATTTCGAGTTCGAAAAGCAACCGGAGAAAGAATTAGTCTTAATTGTGTCGCGTTGCAGTGACTGGCCGGGCGAAGGCCGTTTCATTAGTATCCTCTAATTAAACCAGATGGGCATTCTGGTTCCAGCACGATTGTTCCAAGCCCGGACTTCTCATTACTGAGAAACGGCGGGCGCTCGGCCGGACTCTTGGGCATTCGTAATGAAGACCGGTCAGATTACGCGTGCGCGCGCGAGATCTTAGTGATGTAATAAACGCACTTTCTATTTGAGCCTCACTGATTGGTTGTAACCCTAAAAATGACGAAGAATTGTAAAAGAACTTTAAAACGTAGTAAATACAAAAAATCCCCAATTTTCTTTCATTTTTACCGCGCCAAGTTTCGAACCTATGATAGGCTCGACAATAAGTCCGTTTTTATATAGTATTTCCCACAAAAATCAGTCGCGTTAACCATTCTGTCACCTAACCCCACACTCCCTTACTTTACTGCACAAACTGGGTATCAAAATCGGCCAAATCAAAAAAGTTTTGAACATTCGCGTCTTGTTTTGAACATCTCCTATTATTTGTCTTTAAATACAAACATAAACAAATTGATTTTTGAAAACAGCAATCCAGAACAACGTGTTTCGGCGCCTACCAAAGAAAATCGAAACTAAAAATCGATTCAAAATCGCGGGAATTTGAAAATAATTTGACCGAACAATCAAAGAATTCTCACTTTTAAACAAGGCCTATGTGATTGTACAGTGTCCGTTGGGCAACGGCCAACTCCTACCTTTCAATTCTTTTTTTCATTAAGTTTTTTTTAAACACAGGTTTTTTCGTTATGTTAAATAATACTTACTTTAAAAAGTGTAGTTTAGGCTCGTTCACTGTCTATATAGGCGATCAGATCAACTCGTGTGGCTTCATTCTTTATATTCAGAATTAAACGTTATATTTTCTGCTTTGGCGGTCCGCTTTGATACGCCCTACCATGTGTTGATTTTGTTTTACGTGATTGTCCTGTTGTTTTGTCGAATATTTAAGCTTCATAATCCGGAGTATAACGATTTTTCGCCATGTAATTAGGTATATGAAATTCCAAGTGTCATTACTGTGCAGTGGACGGACGGGTGCAATCTTCCCAGAATAAAAGCTCGGCGCTGAAGGCTTTAATGCAATCAGCACGAACTGGTACCTGAGCAAGTTACCGAAAGCAATATGGTGTTCTCATTCCCCTGGGTGTCAGAAACTGATTAGAACAGACGTGACGGGTAGCACTGGACAATGCTGACCAGTGTTGACCGGTCCTGGCCGGTTTTAGACCAGTGTTGACCGGGTTTGGATGGTTTTGACCAATTCAGACCGGTTTTAAAGAATGTTGACCAATTCTGGGAATTTTTACCTGTTTCTAGCGGTTCTTGGACAGTTTTGACCAATTCTGGCAAGTTCTAGTCCGTTCCGGACAGTGTCGAACAGTTCTAACAGGTTACGGACATTGTTGACCGGTTCTTACCGGTTCTGGACATTGCTAACCAGAGCACAAACGCGAGTAATGCATTAACGCATAGTTATGAATTTGAAAACAGCGACCTTTAACATAGAAGCCGTACTTATTAGTTAATGTAGTGCTGACGTTAAGGATTAATGTAACTTCTCTTTACAATTGTTCCTTCGGTGAAGTACATTGCAGTTCTTAACTATAAAAGCATTCCGCCATCATTCAAACTATCCAGACTAACATACACTGAAAGTTTCGTTTGAACAGCCCATCAAATGATTTTATATATTCCATTGTGTTTATTTGTCAAGTATGCAACAGTGTGTATAAAAAATGGGTGTGACAGCCCATCCAATGTATTTTACTGATTTTGATATTAATTGATGAGTATTTTATTATCACAAGGGTAACCTCTGTAGTAATTTAACAAAGGTTTACAGTGCGGTCTTTGAAATGTGTTAAAAGGCGTCGTTTGTAGCAGTTGTCGAAGTATTTGACTCATTTCTCTCAAGTTAAACATCCTTCTAATTGAAAGAGGCGTGTGTGTAGGAATTCAACCTTTGTGGTTTTCCTACGCAAGTTTCAGGTGCTTTGGACCACCGTATAGCGTTGCATGTGCTATGCTTTACCCCCGGGAGCTCGAAAATCGATATTTCGTTCCCAATTCTCATTTTCTGTCCTCACCGCTGGTTGCATTAGTCGGCTATTTCTCATTCGGCTCTGCGACAGATGTGGGGAGAGTGCGCAGGAGAATAAAAGAAACAAAGCTCCGCGCGGGAGTGGGAGAAGGAAAGAGAAAAAGATAAGCTCGACGATATATGCATGAGTTCCAATGGGCGATAAAATAAAGCAACCATATGTTGTCCTTTCGACGGTTTATTTTTAACATAAACATCTTCTACTTCGTATTCTCCCCTACAAATTTAACCCTTTTTTCTTAATTAAGTTTTCATTATTCTCCTTCAAAAAGGCAATAATTAAAGGAACACGTTCTTAAAATTTAAGGTAAGCCGGGTTTAAACTGGCGTAAAAACATAAGTTTGATTGATATCTGAAAATGCGATCGTTGACCGTTGCCACACGATGTGTTTTGGGTGATTTATTATGCTTTAACTTCTGCGCCGTGGCTTAAATGATACGATATACATTTAAAGTATCGCAAAGTCGGTATTTTTGTAACACTTGTGGTGTAAAATACAATACATCAATTACTCAGGTACTTAACTGGTAACATTTTATTTCTGGAATATTCTTAACAGGAATATGTTATATCAAACGGTAATATCTTGGTGGCCGATTAGTCCTTAGTATTAAGCAGATTTAAATTACTTCCATATAGAAACAACATTGATTAGATTTCCCAGACCGTGTGCTTAGATTAGTCAACAGTACGGCCGTTTATGTATCGTTGTAGTGAACCACAAATCGTAATTCTTTGCCATAATACAAAGCTAACTTTACATTTAAATAACTAACTGGTGTGTAACACATAAAATATTTGTAAAAAGGCTTAATGACACATTGCTTTTTGGATTGTTAATTTCGTCCAATTTACAAAATGATCATATAAAATGAAAAAAAAACGAATATAGCGATAGAATACAGTCAACTAACAAATCTGTGTGTTTACAAAGTTATATGCGTAAATTTGTGTTAAAAAAGTTAATATCATGTAATGCATAATAACGGAACGTACAAATTAGTTTGCAATTAATGCGGAAGGTTTATCCAAAAGGCAAGATGGCCATTCAAA
>CH001999.1:150810-161859 GCA_000149265.1 Ciona savignyi
CTATTTGTAAATTGAATTTAAAATTTGAAAAAAAATATTTGTGAACTGAAAAATAATTCAAAGTTATAGAATGGGACTTATATACATTCTACCACGACTACAAATCTGTAACTTAATTTGTTGAGGCCGGGATAATGGTAAACTGTTGTAGTGTCGTTTATACTTTTAAAATTTGAAATAATGGTCAAAAATACAAATGTGAATAAAAATTGTGCGAAAATAAAGTATTTGTAATAATTCCAACAACAAAAGCCCGAAAAAATAAATCTCACTTCTGGTGACAATTGACTGTGAACTTAATTTTAATAGGTCAAATCTTTAAATTAGTAAACTTATATCATTGAAAGTTATGTAAATATATTCAGTTTAAAAAACGTTGGGCGTCTGCTACCAACAATGCCAGCAGGTTTTCAATCCCGTATTTTCGGTTAGCCGTATTATTTCCACACATTTTAGCGCTCCTATTTTCGTTCAAGCTACCAGCACCGTGGCTTTTATTAACCAGACCGACGCGGATTATTTGATTAAGCCCGAATTTGGGCGACCTCGTTTCGTGTAACGGGACGAAACGTCGACCACCGAAGGCTGAATATTATTGAAAATAAGCTGCCGAAAAACTTACTAAAACATGGCCGGCATTGGCTGCCAAATTCAGACCAAAAGTGGGGCCCGATTTAAAAGAGATCTGGCCTTGCCAAATACATTGATTTCTAGCTTTGGATATTGCAAACTTGACGAATAAAATCTGCTAAAATTGCCTCGGAAAATATAAGCATCTGCCGACCCTTGATAACCCAAGGGTAATCCACTTAAAAGAGAGGTGCATAAGTTTAAATATATTCTCAAAGTCTTATTGCCTAATGTAGATCCCTCTTATTTCCATTTGATAGAAATCTGTCAGATATAGTCCAAAATATTTGTCAAAAAGCCGTGAAGAAAAATTCACAAACAATGAAACATAAAGAATAATTACCTCTGGGTTGTGGTACATGGCCTATCTTTAAATATACATTCAGTTTATACTTTAAAAAGGGTAAATTAGGTTTTTAGCCTGTAACGAAGGCGGACAAAATTAGCTATATGATAACTTAGTAATAGTAATGAATATTTACCTTTAAGGCTTTGGTACATAACCTAACTTTTAAACATAGGCTACATTTAGTTTATACTTTAATTGAATCATATTTATAGGAGTTTCACATTTTACAGCTTGTAAGCGAAAAGAGGACGAAAAAGCATACGAGAACTCAGTAAATTCCCCGAAAAAGCCTCGCTTGGTATTTACCGACCTCCAGCGGCGGACATTGCACGCCATTTTCAAAGAAAGCAAGCGACCATCTAAAGAGATGCAGGTAAATGCAAGTTATAAGTACAGTCGTGTGAATGTACGGCCATGTTGAATGTACGGCCGAATTGTTATAAATACAGTCGGCTGGCCGAATGGTTAACGCGTCCTTTAGGCCTACATATATACAGACTTCTAAACAAAAACGGTCTTATAGTAACGAAACTTTAATCAGTTGAGCTCGGTTAAAAAATAATACTATTATGTACAACGATCCAAGCAGTATTGTGATAACCCATCTCTAATCTTTGTTTTAAGTTCAATAATTTGTTGGCTGCAAAACTTGACAAAGACTTTTTTTATGAATTGGTTCGAGGCCTGTACACAGCTTAACCAAATACCCAAATAACCTAATTTATATACAAAATCCTGTCAAAAAAATTAATACCCTTTCTTACAAATTCTAGTAGTTACGAATTAACATTTTCTAAAACTGTTTTTTTAAACACAACACACTACAATAGCCTACACTAAACCCGTTCCGACATAGTACACATTAGTTTATTTTCACTGCTTTAAAACCAATAATTTAGAAAACATTTACTTATAGCACGACAGTCATTTATAGCGCGTTATAAAAAATAAAATTAATACAACTTAAAAAAATATACGAACGCGGGTATTAAAAATACATTTCAAAGTAAAGTGTATATAGAACCCACTATTTTACTGGCTTTAAGCAATGTCCGTTAAGTGCCTTGTCCAAAACTTAACCAACTAGCTATCGACCGGTTTTGAACCCTCAGCCCTTCAGCTGAAAAGCGACGCACTAACCCAACGATCTAATCGGTCGGACATTTTTAAAATTGTTCATCTTTATCACAGATTCAAATTTCCCAACAACTCGGTCTTGAAGTTACGACAGTGAGCAACTTTTTCATGAACGCCCGACGAAGAAGCCTCGACAAATGGCAAGATGACGACGGTACATGCTTTAACAGCAAGGAAAACCAGCGCTCTAACAACCAAGCTAACAGCGATCACCACCTTACATCCTCACCCAGCCACCAGCAGCAAAGTTACCAGGACAATAGAATAAGTTACACTTCAGGGGAATCCCTCCTTTCCCCAATGTGTGGGTCACCAAACGGCCCCCTACATTTCCCAACCCCAAACCACCTACATCACCATAATTTAAACCACCACCAGCAGAACCCAATGCTACCCACCCCACACTTAACCTCGACTGGTTTGGTTCATTCATACCAGCCGCAACATCAATTACTTGGCTCTGATCTTTCAGGCTTGGTAAACCCTCGTTAAAAACTAAACAACATTTAAAATCCTTCTACAGGGGTTTTATAAACCTAAACCACCCCGAATCCCCAATCAACGCTTTCCATACTGGCCCTCATACATAACCCCACTGTGAAACGGGCCATAGTATTCTGAATTTCTTCAGCTTCCTTTATTTTCACGTACTTTTCGCAAATTCAACCAAAGATTGAGTATACCGTATCTCTATGTCGTAATGTGCTCGTTGTTCCGTACTGTTTTCGATATTTATTCTTTTATCGCTTTTATTCCCGTGCTTGCGAAGTTCCTTCTTGCTTGAACCGATCTCTTCAGCAATTTGAGACAGTATTTCTTAACAATGCTTATTCTGACGACATAGAAGTCATTGCTGACCGACAATCGACCAGAACTGCAGCTACCTCATCCAAAACTAGGCTGCCTCTTCTATAACCCAATACCACCCCCATAAAACCACTATTTAATTTATGCGTTGAAACCGATATATTCATTCTATACTTAAAAATCATAAGAATGGTGCAATCTTTTGATCGAAATCACTGTTTAAAAATCTAATTTGTATATAACATTGTGCTTTTTGGCATTTTAGGTGTTTTTATTTATGTACTTATTTAATAAGATCTACTACTGTGACAACTAGTGTGAATCGCACCAAAGTTAAAAGCTTGGAAAGACCAATCATAACTTAATCATCAGATTATATAAACTGCCCATCGCCCAGTTTTGAAAACGTGAAAATGTCAATAAATAAACACACGTAAAGATTCTGGTATTTGTTGTTTAAAAATGTTTCTTGTACATATTTGGGTTTTAATTTAGCCTTGTTTTTGCCTAAACGTAGGGTATATTGTTCAAAGAAAGAAGGACATTTAATGTTTAAGCATAAATTTACGGGTTTTGGGTATGATATCCATGTTTTACCCCCCTCCGTATATAGGAAAACTCAATGGGGTGTTATTACACATGTAATCGTCAAATAACCGTACTCCCATCGTTGATAGGAGCTATTGCACCTTTGTAAAGTTTTGGTAATGAACCCATTACTCCACAATATCGGCTGAGTGTCTTGCCAAAGGACTCAATCGACCAGCTAGACTACGGATAGTAGCGGCAATCAACTAATTATACCCACTAGCTCTACGGCTGTATTCTCTATTTAGTCGTTAAGTTGTATTAAGATCAGTTAGATCGAATGCATAACGCTTTATAAACCGAATAGGTGACGTAGGTATATAACAACTGCATTAAATGTGACGTCATGAGGCGATACGGGTCTATGAGACCAACACGATGATGTCATCGGGTGACGACACAATAAACCCAGGTGGCCAAGATTCATTCAAATTTAGTGTTTGCAAGATCGTGTGGCCGAATGGATAACGAGACCAATACATATTGCAATTCTAAAGAAAATCGGTCTTACCGAAGAGACCATTAAGGGTTTAAGCCTAGCCGGGTATAAAAAGATTGGCATCAAACCTACCAGCCGAGGTAGGCTTATAAACTACGCGACAAATAACTACATCTCTTGCATCTATTTTAGCTCACTGATCGGTCTTCCATGAGTCACACCGACAAAGGGGTTGCTGTGTTTCCGTTTATTATTTCACTACAGAGTATGTACATGCACGATAAATAAGACCGAGTTAATAACTTATTTCTAATTTTAAAAAATCTGCAATTAAGTCGCGCAAAATACCCCAATATTGCCCAGCAAAAATATGATTACAAATTGTACTTGTTTCAGTTTTTTGTTGGCTCTGCGTGACGTAATTACATGACGTCACTATTGATGACGTCAAAATGATGACGTCATTAAGCGATAAGGAGTAGTGTGGAGAGTAAGAGTAGCAGAGAAAGGACGAACGAGGAATTGATTTTGGTTGAAGAACTGCATTGGGCTGTAGGGGCAATTCCAGCCTGGCAGGCTGTTTGTTTGGCGAAGCACATCCGACCGTCGCCGAAATAGCCGACGTTGCATTTGCATTTGAACTCTGCGCCTGATCTTGTGCATGTGGCGTGCGCGTGGCACGGGTTGGCGGTTCCACACTGGTCTTGGGACGGAATGCAAAAGGAATCAAGCTCGTGTGAGTTGGTTGGGCAAGAGCACCGGTACCCGCCAACCGTGTTGACGCATTGGGAATTGAACGCGTTACAGACGTCTCCCTTCGTCTCGCATTCATTCGAATCGACGCATGCGCCTCCCGCTGCGGAATTGTAGCCGGTTCTGCATACGCACTTGTGGCTGCCGTCGAGGTTGACGCATACGGCGAGCGGATCGGTACACGCATTAGCGGCGGAACACTCGTTAACGTCCGCACACGTTAGACGTACCGAGTCCCAGCGCCAGCCGGATTTGCACAGGCAGGTGTAGCCTCCAGCGACATTTTGGCAGGTAACGCCAATCGGACAACGGTGTGCGCCGGTGTTACACTCGTTAGCGTCAGAACAGGAGTTGTCTGCTGAGTTGAGAACGTAGCCGGCATTACAGTTGCAGACAAAAGAGCCAGCAGTATTGCTGCAAACTCCATTAGATCCACAAGCAGCTGTAAAAGAATAAAGAATTGTAAGCTGGCGGTGGGCATGGGGTGATAAAACGATTGCCAAACAGTTAACGCGATCGATACATATACTTTTTCTATAAAAAAAAGTCTTACGGACGAGCTCATCATGGGTTCAAACCTTGGTCTGATAAAAAATCAGACCATTAGTTAGTTTAGTTTATTTTTTGTTTCCACGATGAAAACATAAATCAGGATTTTTGAAAAATTGCCCATGTAATAACGACGTGATACCCTAAAATGTCAGTATTCATAAAAAAAATGTCGATATTTTATTTTACTTGAACTTTTCATATGCACGAATTATTAATGTTAAACCAATAACAAGGTAATCAGACGATTGCTGTGTAATTATGGCCACTCTCCTTTATATATCGTTTCCCATCAATGGGAATAAATATAAAAATCTTTTTTTAAATATTAGGTTACCGTACCAGACTGGGCACAAGGTAATCTGACGATTGCCTTGTGTAATAACCTTGTGTTTTCCCATTTAAACATTTTATTACCTTTTAATTGTTTTATATTCTTATTGTTTCATAGTCCATTTCAGTTATGTGGGTTGTTTGTTAACATTATTTAATAAATAAAATAGACTGCAAATGGCACCCTTGTACTTTTTTATACTTTTTGTATTAATATTTTTGTCCCAATATTTTTATTTGACCACTATTCACCAAACGTACATATTGTAAGAAGTGTCGCAAATAAATTACGAAAGAAACTTTAATCTTACCGGAGTTTAGACATTCGTTAATGTCGTTACATGTTTGTCCATCACCAGTGTAACCGCTGTTGCACAAGCAGGAATACGAGCCTGGGTTATTCTGACAATTTGCGTTCAAGCCGCACTTCTGTGAGACTGTGGGTGAAATCGGAAATTTAAAAAAAAAGTAAAATAAATTCTACCACAGGTGGAATTTGAACCCACAACCTTGGAGTATATGTGGTTGGTGCTCTGCCCACTGTGCTAGCGTGATTCTGGTTAATCTAAGCCTTTCTACACAGTTGGTAAGAGTATCAGGGGTCTTTGGGCAACACAAAGGTTGTAGGATCGAAACCATCAGCCAGCTAGACGTTTCTATCCAAGCACTTAGATTTGGTATAGATTGGTGTGTTTTTTAGCCGATGGGTTATAAGTTCAAAACTGTTCACCATCTAGTCGTTTGCATCCTTGGGCAACACCCTAAGCAGGCATTGCTTATAATAAAAACTAAAAGAACGCCTCAACACACTGCAACAGCTCCAGCAACTAGATAGTAACTATGAAAAACTACTTTAAAATGATTTTTTCATCCTCCAGAACACAAGAGACACATTCATCCATCCAACAATCCATAAACGATGAGTTTTCAAAATCCAGAAACTAACTTTTTGATTTGCCATATTTATAGATGAAAAATCTTTTACCATTTTCAAAGATAAATTCCCATGTTATAAAGGTATGTTGCCTATCTTTCAAAGATTTGTTTCCATTTTATAAAGATATAAGTTCCAAAAATAATATTCCCTAAATTCACATTAGCCGTGTATTTATTAATATCAGTGCACACACATATATAAAGATAAGTTTTCATTTTACAAAAATAAAAATTACAAAGCTATGTTCTTAATTCATGTAATTACCTGTGCAATAATAAATATCAGTGCACACATATATATAAAGATAAGTTTTCATCCTAAAGAGTCCAAAATTACAAAGCTATCTTCTTAATTCATGCAAATACCTGTGCATTCATAAATATCAGTGCACACATATATAAAGATAAGTTTCCATCTTACAAAAATAAAAATTACAAAGCTATGTTCTTAATTCATGTAATTACCTGTGCAATAATAAATATCAGTGCACACATATATAAAGATAAGTTTCCATCTTACAAAAATAAAAATTACAAATTTATGTTCTTAATTCATGCAAATACCTGTTCATTCATAAATATCAGTGCACGCATATATAAACATAACTTTCCACCCTAAAAAGTCCAAAATTACAAAGCTATGTTCTTTATTCGTGCAAATACCTGTGCATTCATTAATATCAGTGCACACATATATAAAAATAAGTTTCCATCCTAAAAAGTCCAAAATTATAAAGCTATGTTCTAAATTCATGCAAATACCTGTGCTTTCATTAATACCAGAGCACACATATATATAAAGATAAGTTTCCATCCTAAAAAGTCCAAAATTACAAAGTTATGTTCCTAATTCATGCAAATACCTGTGCTTTCATTAATACCAGAGCACACACATATATAAAGATAAGTTTCCATCCTAAAAAGTCCAAAATTACAAAGCTATCTTCTTAATTCATGCAAATACCTGTGCATTCATTAATATCGGTGCAAGTGTGTCCATTTCCTGCATAACCGGCGTTGCATTGGCAGCTAAAACTTCCAGGTAAATTCGTGCATGACGCTTTGTTGTCGCACGGGTTGGTTTTACATTCATCTTCATCCACGCAAAGCCCTGTCGGACCCTTGGAGTACCCGGGGTTGCATGTGCAAGTATAACTTCCTGAAAAGGGAAATCACCTTGGTTAAATAACTTCTAGGTATTGAAAGAATAGAAAATTGAAATTTAAGAAAAAGTTGAAAAATAATAGACTTCCTTAAAAGGGGAATCACCACGGTTAACGTCTTGGTATTGAATAAATAAAAAATTGAAATTTAAAAAAAAGTTGAATAAGAGAAAAAAAGATAAAAGGTGTGAAATACGGCAAAAAATAAAAGAAGGGAAAAAGTACACTGCTCACTTAAATTATCGAAAGTAAGTGTAACCCAAAACCCAACAGTAACCTCAACCCTAGCTCTATCATTAATCCTAATGTTCCAATGTTTATTTTGATTTGCAGTTCATTTCTCTCTTTCCCTCCTTTTAGTTTTTCCCTTATAACATTCTGGAAAAAAATGACATCTTAATCCTTTTTTAGGTTTAATGTAATTGGATTTTGTATAATTTGATTCATAATATGGAGGTAAATTTAATGAGATCACAACTATGTTAGTTTTGGTTATTTACTCACAAATATTATTGATTTTTACTAAAACTATATCTTCCCTTACATTGTTCTTTCCAAAGTATATAAAATGCTTAGTTGACCTACCCGCTGTGTTGGCACAAACGGCGTTGGTCCCACAACGTCCCGCCGTCGCGCATTCGTTGGTATCGACACAGACATGGTTCTGGAGCGTGTATCCCACATTGCAGGTACAAGTAAAGCTTCCAGCGGTGTTAGCACACGCGGAATTCGAAGGGCACGGGTTGTTCAAACACTCGTTGATGTCGGTGCAGGTAGTACCATCACCACTGTAACCTATGGAAATAGTTTGGTTAAAAATATAAAAAAATACGTTATTTAAACCTTTGATTTTAATTTTTGTTTAGGATAGGAGCATATTCATGTTTATTTCCTTGAATTTGAAAATTCAATGTGAGATATGGGAATCGTCAGATAATCTCCTGATTATGTTAGGGACCGTTCTTACACAGGTAATCGTCACCTTGTGTGCACCACAGGGTTACCGGAGCCATTTTAGTGTTTTGTGTATGTCTGAGACTTTTAGTTGAACACATAAATTACGCAAAAAAACTTTACTCTATTACTAAAAACAAATAGGCTTATGTTACCTAAACTATTTAAATTATTTATAAAGTAAACGAATATAACAACTGTAGCGAATCGTATAGTGGCAGTTTTTATTCTTCCCTCTCGCATTAAACACAATCTTTTATACAGTGCGCCGCAGCGGCAAAGGCGCCCGCGCGTCAAATTAAGGGCAATCAAGTAATAAACAAAAGGAATGCGACGAACGTTACACTCTCCCCCCTAAAAAAAACACAAAATATCAAAAATTTCAATTACCGATACAGAAAAAAAAAGTTAAATCACACCCTCAATACGAAAATAGTTTCAACGCGCTGATAAACCTCCAGGGTCGAAGACCCGGTTCATCAATAACCACGAGGTGTTTTTTACTGGGGCAACAGCAAATTCCTCTAGATCAAACACACAGACGCTCTTCTCGATCACGTCCGGTACCAAACTTCCACGTCCTGGCGCAACGAGAATTGTAAAATGTTTTTTATCGGTCTCGTACCCACGTCTTACTTTGACCGTCTTTCTTTTGTCCACGTCCGGCACAAGTTTTCTGCATCCTTTGTCTTTTTCGTTTTGGCCCTCGTCGATGACGTCCAGCACAAAATTCCCATGTCCTTTGCACAAAACTCCCATGTCCCTTTGTCCGTATTCGTTTTGGCCCTTGTCGATGACGTCCAGCACAAAACTCCCATGTCCTTTGTCTTTTTCGTCCTGACTCTCGTCGATGACGTCCAGCACAAAACTCCCATGTCCTTCGTCCCCCACATGGGTCGGGCCGCATACTCTGCTGTCACTCGCACCCGACACAACAGCAACCGATATCTCCTCACCACCGATAAGATTACCGCTATCACGGACATTGACACAATTTAGCATTGGCGCGATCTCAGCAATGGCCTCGGTTGCACGACCCTTTAATGATTCCTTCATCTCAACTTGTACCGCATTCTCGACATGGACCATACGGTCGTGGACCTCGCCCAATCTCGGCTGAAACGTAGTGACTTCCTCGGTTCCATGATCCATCGGCGACTTGACATCCAACTCAGCTTTATTGTCATCATGTTTTACTATATCGTGCGCCTCTTCTAAAGTCATTTCCTTGTTCCTCGTTGTCGAGGGAACATCATGGAAAACTGGCCGAACACGACGGAATTCTTTGTAGTCGCTCACTTCCATAGCCACGTCGAGCGCCTCTTTTAAGAAACGAACATTTCTCATTCCAACAATAACTCTGTCCAGCTCATCAGGCAGACATCTAATGAATGCGTCTACAAGCAATTCCTCCTGGGAACTTTTTGTCAACTTCGGGTAACCTCTCACCACCAATTGTTGCAAACGTGTAGCAAGGTCGGCAAGCTTTTCTCCCGGTTGTAACTGTGCTGTGTGCAACAATGTTCTGGATTTTTGCCAACTATACACGTGGCCAAATTTTTGATCCAGTGCCTCACACAGAGAAATGTAGCAATATTGTTGATCCTTGGGCAGATGGGCCTGCACGAACAACGCCTCTCCAGAAAGCGAGGCGGCTAACCGTCTACCCTTTTCTTCTGCAGACCAACAGTAACATACGGCCAAGTCTTCAAATCTTTTTGAAAATTCGTCCCATCTCGTCTCCCCAGAAAATATTTCTATTGGCACAAATCGGCTGAAAATTGACCCCAGCACATTCTCCAACGTCACTGACATATCTTCCATCGTCTTAATAAATTATAAGCAGCAAAACCTGGTTTGTCACATCCACAACGTAAAGTACTAACCACTATACGAACCTATCCTGGTCACAGCACCAATGTAGCGAATCGTATAGTGGCAGTTTTTATTCTTCCCTCTCGCATTAAACACAATCTTTTATACAGTGCGCCGCAGCGGCAAAGGCGCCCGCGCGTCAAATTAAGGGCAATCAAGTAATAAACAAAAGGAATGCGACGAACGTTACACAACAATGAAAATGGTAGAGATATTAAAATATTTCAATTGGTTTTAACCTTGTCTTTGGTTACTTAAGTTAAAGAAGTAGCATAATTCAAGTTAAAGAAATAGCATAAAGTGGAAAAACTACAATAGTTAAATTATATTTTGGCGGAAATAAAATATTTTAACTAGTTAAAATAATCAGATATAGCAACAATTAATAGGATTGAGAAGGGCTTTACTTTTAAAAATGCAAAAGCAAAACATTTTTTTTTATTTAAACGATACAGCAATAAAAAAAAAAGACGTTCTTTACCTTAAATCAACAAAAAATAATAAGACATTACAATTAGTTAAAAAGTGAAGTGAAT
>CH001999.1:173839-185356 GCA_000149265.1 Ciona savignyi
CTTGAAACGGCCCTAGCGCCTCTACTTGCTAATAGCGCTTATGTAGTTACTTGTAAGTAAATGTATGGATTGGAATATTTAGTTAATTTGTGTTTTTGTGTCTTTAAAACGATATAATTGAGCATATGCCTAAAATATGATTAGCTATTTTTTGTATCCACAATTAAACTATAGAACCGCTTATTTTATGAAACAGTTGGAAAGAAGAAAGGAAAGTGGGAAAAACGGCAGTTTTTTAAAACAATTTAAAAAATATACGGACGAGGCTGTGAAACCCAAAACGATGTGTTTTTAAGCCTCGTCTGATGTAGCTAACCATGGCGCCTCGAATTCAAAACAAGAAAATAATTTATTTTTTCATTCAAGAAAAAGCAAAACATCAATTGACTGAAACTTACTTATTTTTTATTTCTTTTTTAGCGGGATCATTTTTAATTCAATATTGCTAAAACCAATTTTTGTGTTTTGAAATCGGTATATGTCCCGGTCGCGTTAACTATTTGGCGGCGACACGACAGTGCTACAAATTTTTTTCGTAATATGTCAGTCCATCAAAAAACACAGAAAAAAAATGGAAAATCGGACTTATCGTAAGGTTGCAGATTCGAAACTGGTCGCTAGCTAATTGGTTGTGTCCTTGAGCAAGGCACTTAACAGACATTGCCTCAACCCATCAGTGGATTGATGGGTTCTACCAAATTAAAGGAACGTGTGAATTATACACAACACGCAATAATATGCTATGGTAACCCGACTGTGAGCGCGGGGTGATCTGACAATTGCCCTTGTGATAAACTCCCATTGCGTTTTACAATTTACGGGGATAAACCTGAATATCCTATCCTATCCTGGATCGTTCCTTGTCGCGTTAACTGTTCGGCCACAAGACCACATAAAAACTGATTGGTTTGTGTAAAGAATATGTAAAAGTACTTAGATAGCCACATAACAGACATGTGTGCATTGAATCAGATACCACCCGCTAATTCACTTCGTAACAAACACACATTGTTTCCAAACAGTGATCGACGTTTGTGCTTCCGGAGATAACGGCTGTTTCCGAGACGTGGATAACAGCACAACAAGTTGTTTTTTCAACACTACATCCTCATTCGTCAACTGTTCTTGTCCTGCTGACAACGTACGATGGGAAGAACAGAGAAATTTAACCGATCAATACATACCGGGGCACTTCTGTAAAGGTACCAACGAGTTTTCATCTTTTCTGGACAGAATAACGCATCGGACACTAATTGCTAGTTGTGTAGCATCTCGTATAATCTATTTTATTTACGTCTAAAATATTTTGTGTTTTAAACGTCGTTTTTATTTGCATTTGAGGTTTACCGACTCTCACGAGTTATTTTACTCGTTACGTAATTATCACCTTGTACGATGTACGGGCCTTTGTATTTCCATAGCTTTAAATCATTAGCACAGTTTTCCCACCTAATTTCCCACTGTTAGTAAAGCGTGCAGATGAACCCAGCGGATTAATGGGTTCTACCAAATTGAAGGAACGTGTCTATCATATACAACACACTGCAATGGCTCCGGTAACCCGACGATGGGCGCGAGGTGATCTGACGATTACCCGTGTGTTAACCCCCTTGGTTTTCCCATCCACGGGGATAAAGATGAATATCCTATCCTATGTGAAATTTCTCGCATGTTAGCTTTTCGGACCTGGTAAAATGCCCTATTCTGAAAAAAATTGAATAGTAATATATAACATACTTCAGACTAGATAACTTGCATTAACCTATGTAACTGTATATTAAAAAAGACGTAGAATACAACTAAAACTATATCAAGAGTTAGTATTGTGTGGCCAAATTTAATTCGGAACTATTGCATTGTGTTGCATTCTCTTCCGTTTTGCCACACACCGCTAAGACATTTAATTTATGAAAACCCATTTATCTACTGGGTCATTTCAAAGTATGTTGTCAACTACACGACTTTCAACAAAACAGTTCTTGCGTTAAAATTGCACTAAAAATAAATATTTTGCATCAAAAAAGTACATAAAAATACACATGTCAGAATTCCACTAATGATTTTAAATTCACTTTTTAATTCATATGTTGTAATACAGATATCAACGAATGTTCGCGGGGAACAGACAATTGCGACCCAGTTGGAGGAAATTGTACCAACTCTATTGGCAACTTTTCTTGTAGCTGTCAATTTGGATTTACCGGAAATGGACAGAATTGCGAACTTTATTATGACGAATGTGCGGTTCCAGTCGAACCATTGTGTAGCTCCGACGCAACTTGCACAAATCTTCCCCGTGAGTTTCGCTATTTTAATATTTCAATGTAAGCATACCATTTATCACAGGTTGAATATATACACAAAGTCTTTCTCTAAAGGATGAATTCAAATATGTGGTCCGCTAAGTTCATTGTCTGGCCAAATAACTTGTGGGTTGGTGTGTAGTCTTTAAACCAAAGGGTTGTAGGTTCGACACTGGTCACTAAAGTAACTGGTCAGTTGTGTCCTTGGGCAAGGTACTTAGCAGACATTTCCTAAACCGAGTGGATTGATGGGTTTTACCAAATTGAAGGAACGTCTCAACCATACATAATACACTGCAATAGCTCCAGTAACTATATGATAATTGGCGGAAGATAATCTGACAAATGCCGGTGCAAATGCCATACAATTTTTTATTTTTTTTTATTTTTGTTTCTTTCGAAGTTTTTCGCTGCCATTGCGTTTCCTGAATAAACATAAAAATATCCTATCATATTATTGTTAATCAAAGCTTTAAATCAGTCAATTCCCTCACACAGGCATGCTACCTGGTTGCTATGTTAACACTGGGGCATCTTTGCTTTCATCACCTGACATGACTGTGGATAAATGCATTAAAGCATGTCAAGCCGGACCAGGGACACCTTTTGCCTCATTATCGGTAAGTTTAATTTGAAGTTCTAATATCCCAGAAGTTTTTTTAAAAGTGCTAATGGCGTTTAAAGCAACGAACATGCTTTTGCTCGCGTATGTAAAGCATGGCCATTCAAGCCTTGTTTTATTCCCGTGAATGGAGAAATGCAAGGGGCGGTATCACATGAGCAATCATTACTTTACCTTTCGAACACCATCAAATTACCAGAGCTATTGCAATGTGTAGTGTATAATAATTAAGATGTTTCTTCATTTTTCGTAGAATCCAAAATTCTATTAGGTTCAGACGACATTGACAATGTTTGACCCATTAGCTTGGTCGGTTAGTGCATCGCCCTTTAAAAACTGGTCGCTAGCCATTCGGTTGTGTCCTTGGGCAATTCACTCAGCAGAAATTGCCTGAACCAAGTGGGTCAATTTCCCAGGGGGGCTGTACAGACATTTTTAGGGGGGCGCGAACCTTTTTAAATTTACAACACATTTTTTATTAATTTTGAGAATCCGAGCTTTGCAAACAAAACTAAACTTTGCTTTTTGGTTTTTCTAGATCAAAAGTACATTAGGTCAGTTTTGATGAGGTTGCCCCAACTAACATACCTCAGCCAAGACTAAAATAGGTGGCAATCCGACTCCATAAAAACTTCTTTATTGATATATTGCAAGCTGATACAATACAATTCGTACAGTTAAACTGGTTCATTATACATGCTCAGGCAGTGCTTTATAGGTCTACATTTCAGAACGCGTTTCTGATAATAATCTGATACAAAAAGTTTCTACACAAGCGCTTGTATGGCGCAATGTGTGGGAAGATTATAAAGGAAATACTGCTTTGGGGATTATAGCTGGTTCGAAGGAAATGATATACAACGGGCGCACACAGTCGTGCTGCAGGCAATAATGGCTTATATATATATATACGTAAACAATTTACCAAAACTTAATGAATGTGCACAAAAATATAGCTAAGCCGCGAATGTCACTACAGATGTCATAAACTAGCTAAAATACCAATTATGCTGCTATATTTTGGTTTACGCCACACCATCTTTGTATTTAAAGAGGGGGGGGGGGGCATAAACTGACATTTATCGCCCAAGGGAGGCACGGTACCAAAAAGGTTAAGAACCACTGATCTTGAGCTTTAGGCACAATTTATGTTTTTCTTTTGTTGTTTTTTTCCTGCCCTCTTAACTTAAAATAATTAAGCCGTTCTTCTTTAATGAAATAGAGGATCGAAAAAAATAACCTCAACTAAAACTTAACTTTTAGTTAGACGAGTGCAGATGTCTTAGCGCAGAGCCGACTATTGCAATGTCTTTTTGTAATATGAGATGCCAAGATGGAAGATTATGTGGGTCCTCAACTTCAGCTAATTTGTACAGGACAGGTAAGGTTAATCTCATTAGTCCGACTAGTTAAATCAGTAGGTTAGTTTGTTTGCTTTCCGTCGAAGGGTTGCAGGTTTGAAACTGGTTGCTGGCAGGTTGGTTGTGTCCTTGGACAAGGCATGAATATTGGTTAAATCGTCGGCCTATTGCAGTGTGTTGTAATAGAGTCGGGTTTTTCAATTTTAATAGAACACATTAATGCACCGGGTTAATATGATGTCCGCTAATTGCCCTGTCTGAGGACACAATCACCTTCATGAAAGTATGATTTCGATATGGTGATTGGCTTGATTATGTTGACCATTTGTGATTAATTTAAAATTTAAATTACCCACAACAATTATAATTTAATTCCAGGTTCTGGACATTCATGCAGTTGCAAGTCCGGATTTACCGGAAATGGTTACAACTGCACAGACATTAACGAATGTA
The DNA here is from genome assembly GCA_000149265.1 of Ciona savignyi. Lineage (NCBI taxonomy): Eukaryota > Metazoa > Chordata > Ascidiacea > Phlebobranchia > Cionidae > Ciona > Ciona savignyi. Next base: position 178,579 of record CH001999.1, read on the forward strand.
TTGTTACTTCGTCCCTTTGCACCAGTGGTGATTCCAATAGTATGTGTGTGAACACCCCTGGATCTTACAAGTGTGATTGCAAGACTGGTTTCTTCAAGATTGAGTCAAGATGCCTGAACTACACAGGTTAGTGAATCACCCGTTGTTAAACTTTGTTAATGGTGTTACTTTGTTAATGGTAGTTTAAATTCTTCCCTCGTTAAACAATAATTAATGGAACACGCGCTTAAAATATAGAAAAAGGGAACAAGAAAAAAACAAAAGGTATTATAGCCTGTAATGGAAAATTAAAAATTAATCATAATTGTGACAACAATATCGTATACATTTTTCAGCTTGTTGCTTTTTAGGAAGAATGAGAAACTACCAGTTTAAAAATGTTCCAGTTTGCTTTCTGTGTGTTGGAAGCGAGATATCACTTTAATCACGTTTTCTAAAGGTTTTCATTTTATATAAGAGGCCTACACCACAAATATAAGAAGCGTTATTACACAGGCAATTGTCCGATTACTTTCCGCCCACCGTTTGGTTAGAGCTATTGCAGTGTGTTGTGTATTGTTAACATGTTTCTTTATTTTTTTAGTCCACAGAGTCTGACAGAATAGGCTGCCTTTCAGCCGAAGGGTTGCAGATTTAAAACTGGTCGCTAGCTATTGAGTTGTGTCGTTGTCAAGGCACTTAACAGATATTGACTGAACTGAGTGGATTAATGAATCATACACAATACACTGCAATAGCTCCGGTAACCCAACAGTGGGCGCAAGGTAATCTGGCGATTGCCCATGTGATAACCCCCTTGGTTTTCCCATTCACGGGGATAAACATGAATATCCTATTCAGACTATGTACACAAAGTTTCGAACCCGAGCAATTTTTAATTTTGGCAAATTGTAAAGCCATATTCTACTTAATTTAAAAATGTCCATCAGTTGTTGTACCCTGCGATTCCAGTGAAACCAATGTCGCCCAAAACAGGAAAGAATATTGGTTTCAAAATTGTGGAGGTGTAATTCTTACTCCATGCGGTTATGTCGGTAAGTACCTTTTTAGTCGGTAAGTTCATTATTCAGCGATTGATCACAAAATGTATGTTGCATTTGTTGTAGATACTGCATAAATCCGTCTAATTAGCTTGGTGGGTTAGTGCGAAGCCTTTAAGCCGAAGGTTGCAGATTCAAAACAGGTCACTAGCCAGTCGATTGTGTCGTTGGGCAAGTCATTTACGAATATTGCCTTAACTCAGTGGATTATTGGGTTTTACCAAATTAAAGGAACTTGTAAATTATACACAGCACTCTGAAATAGCTGTGACCAAAATGATCTGACTATTGCCCGTTAGATAACCCCTTTGGTTTTCACATTTACGGAAACAAACATGAATATCATCCTATTCTAAATCGAAACATGAATTGGTCGCGCTGTACTTTCAGCCACACAGCCATACAGCAAGGTAAGCTCTCTAAAATCACTTTTACTTGGTGCAGGAAGTCTACCAAGTGATAGCACAGTGTACTCTCGATCTGGACATGGAAGTAGTACATGTACAGGTCACAGATTAGTATCGGCTTTTCCAGCAGAAAAGTTATTGGATCCTGACTATTACACGACTGCTAACCTAACTAGCAGAGTAGAACCAGCGGTAACCTGTTCTACAAGCAAGATTTCAGTATCGTAAGTGATTCATTTCCTAATTTCTTATGTGTTCTTGTTGTTTCTTGCACTTGACTAGGGTTAGTCTGACTAATTAGCTTGGTGGGTAGTGTGTCGCCTTTCAGTAGGGTGGCAGGTTCAAAACTAGTCGCTAGCTAATTGGGCAATGCACTTAGCAGACGTTTCTTAAATCTATGCGTTAGCCGTTAATGAGTGTTTTTAAATTAGAGAATTTATACTCAAAACACTGCAATTCGGTAACCCGATGGTGGACGTGAGGTAACCTGATGATTTCTCGTGTGATAATGCTCACCCGATTTAATTAATAAATATAAAACATGATTATCTCGTTCCTATTAGTGTTAAATAAGGCTCCCTCATGTAATAAACCACATCTTTCAGAATCGCAAGGTATGTTGTAAATCCGATGGGTTTTGATTTGTCGACTCTGTACATTGGTGGGGTCGGTGCAGTCGGTCCAAGCAACCCACATAAAGCAACCCCGGCATGCCAGGGATACAGAACTTATGGGGCCGGCGCCGAATACACCTTTGACCTTGCGTACGGATCAAATTGCGGCAATGTTTTGGACACGGTAAGTGTTCGTAGGGTCGTGGAATCGAAACCACTCACTAGCTGCCGTATTTCAAATTTTTATCAAACGTCTTCGTGTTTTCATCGTGGAAACAAAGAATAAACTAAACTGGCTAGTCGGTTGTGTCCTTGGGAAAGGGAATAAGCGGATATATTTATAATAACTTACCGTTATATACTTAAAAAGGTATCTGACTGTTACCTGTGTAACAACAGCCCTTATGTATTCACAAGGTAATCTGATAATTGCCTGTGTGATTAAGACACTTACATTTCCCCATTTACTCGAATAAACATGAATATCCAATAAATTTAAAGAGAGGCAATGACTGAAAATAAATGTTAAATCTTCATTTCAGTCGGTGCCTGGCAAAGTGTCGGTTCGAAACGCAATTCATGGGTATACTGGATCAGTTGGCAGTGTTATTGATCGATCAAAAAAATTCCGGGTCAATTTTATGTGTACCTTTGATTCAACCACCAATACATCCACTGGGAGTGCTGTCTTCATTTATAACTTGCCCCGTGCTCGACGGTAATTTGTGTGACCGATTTATTCAGCAATATCTAGTTTAGAATGGCCTATGTGGCAACCCCATTATGGATTCGAAACTTGGCTTGGTAAAAAAAACGATAATTGGTGTAATATGGTTGTGTTACCGAATGGTAAATGCGACCGATACATAGACCGACTTATATACAAAATCGGCTTTAGACGACCTTATCATGGGTTCAAAACTTTGCCCAGTAAGAAATAAAGAATAAATCATTGGTAATTAATGCCGATTATAAATTCGTACCTCAGTTTAAAAAAGCTGAATTGTAATAATTCTTCAAAGGTTACCAAGTTTTTAAAGTTAAATCTACGGGTTCAAAACTTGGTTTAAAATAAACTTGCTTTAAATATTGATGTGATGTTTCATTGAAAGTTGCAAAGTTTTAAAAGTTGAATTTATTTCTTTGGTTAATATGACTGTTTAGATATGTAGACCGACTTAATTATAAAATCGGGCTTAAAATCGAACTTAGCTTGGTAAAAAAATAAAAAATAGTTAATTTATATGATAATTCTTTAAAAAACGCTTTTAAAAGTTAAATTTTTACTGAATGTTTGTTTTAGTGAGGTGATGTCACCATTGATCAACGACCCACAAGTGGAAAAGCTAGAAGTCGATATGACATTGTGGAGCGATGGGGGCTTCAAATCCACATACAGCGGGGCTGAAATAATATCGGTACCGAGCATGGTGTATGCTGAAGTGGCGCTTAAACCATCCCTACCCAACAAGTACTCGATGCAAATAGTAAGGTGCTGGGCTACACCAACCAACAAGAGATACGACCCAACATACACAAATATTCTCGATAACGGGTAGGTGAATGGAATGAAACAACCGGTTTATGGTTATTTTGTTTTTATCATGAATATTTTGTTTTAAATCTTTATCATGTTCATTTTATTTTACACAATGTGCAACACTGTTGTGTTAATCGACGATACACAATGTGCAACACTGCTGTGTTAATCGACGATACACAATGTGCAACACTGCTGTGTTAATCGACGATACACAATGTGCAACACTGCTGTGTTAATCAACGATACACAATGTGCAACACTGCTGTGTTAATCGACGATTTAGAATGTGCAACACTGCTGTGTTAATCGACGAAACACAATGTGCAACACTGCTGTGTCAATCGACGATACACAATGTGCAACACTGCTGTGTTAATCGACGAAACACAATGTGCAACACTGTTGTGTTAATCGACGATACACAATGTGCAACACTGCTGTGTTAATCGACGATACACAATGTGCAACACTGCTGTGTCAATCCACGATACACAATGTGCAACACTGCTGTGTTAATCGACGAAACACAATGTGCAACACTGTTGTGTTAATCGACGATACACAATGTGCAACACTGCTGTGTCAATCCACGATACACAATGTGCAACACTGCTGTGTTAATTGACGATACACAATGTGCAACACTGCTGTGTTATTCGACGATACACAATGTGCAACACTGCTGTGTTAATCCACGATACACAATGTGCAACACTGCTGTGTTAATCGACGATACACAATGTGCAACACTGCTGTGTTAATTTGCAGATGTCCATTAACTTCAAAATCTCCCGCAATCCCGAATTTAAAGATCATTTTAAACGGGGAATCGGACAAAGCCAGGATTGGTTTCTCGGCCGTCTCGTTTAAAGGAGGCGACATTGAAACCATCTTTCTTCGATGTTTGATCAACCTTTGTGACAAAATAAAGAACAATGACTGTGCAAAGGTATGTTTGATCATGGACAAGCCTGACACCTAGTGAGCAGTGGATGCTGGATTAGATTCTTATTTATCCCAATAAGTGGGTTAATGTACAGACGTTATCACACTGACAATCGTCTTTACCTCGCGCCCAAAGTCGAGTTATCAGAGCTATTACAGTGCGCTGTTTATGATTAATTCATTTCTACTGTTTTTACCATTAATCCACTTGGTTGGGCGATGTCTTCTAAGTATTTTCATGGAATATTCAGCAGATTATTCTGAAATCCCGATTAGTTAATCTAGGTTTAATTGCTTTCTAGAGCTGTTCTGACAAAGCCAACCCCAGCGATGGTTCAGTGTTGCACGGAGACGTTTACCTGAAGGTTCTCACCTCCAGTCCCATCGCTGTACGAGATATTTGCGGAGGAACTAACAAAGGAGGTTGTGACCATTATTGCTCGGTGTCAAGTGACAACAAACCGGTGTGTACTTGCCACCAGGGATTCGAACTCGGCAGTGATGAGAAGTCGTGCAAAAGTAAGTTGAAATTCGGAATATGGGGTTCATGTTGGGATATAGGGGTTCAGGTTGGGATATGGGGTTCATGTTGGGATATAGGGGTTCAGGTTGGGATATGGGGTTCATGTTGGGATATGGGGGTTCATGTTGGGATATGGGGGTTCATGTTGGTATATGGGGAATAATGTTGGTATATGGGGGGTATTTTTTGTAATTGGGCAAGACACTGAACAGACATTGACCGAACCCAGTAGAATGATAGATTCTACTTTCTGCCAAATTGAAGAAACCTCTCAATCATACACAACACACTGCAATAGCTCTGGTAACACGACGATGGGCACAAGGTGATCTGAAAATTGCCCATGTGGTAACTTCTTTTTCTCTCCATTAATGGCGATGGAATCCACTGAAGATAATGTTCTATTTTTAATAAGGCACTGGAAATGCTCAATTAAGTAATTGAAATTTATATTTGGTATATGGGGGAGGCGTTGGATGATGGAATATGGGTATTTATATATTTATCCTAGTAAATGGGAAACTTGGTGGATGGATTCGAAACTGGTTGCTAGCTAGTCGGTTGTGTCACTGGCACTTAATAAACAGTGTCTGAACCCACCGGATTAATGGGTCCTACCAAAATGACAATACATCCCCATCATACACAACCCACTGCAATAGTTCTGTTAAACCGACGTTGGGCACGAGGTGATCTGATGATTGCGCATGGGGTAACGCCCCTTTCCCTATCTCAAATATAAATATGAATATCCAATTACGGACATTGCTTGAACCTAGCGGATTAATGGCTTCTACCAAATTGAAGGACTGTGTGAATTGTATACAACACACTGAAATGGCTCCGGTAACTCGATGGTGGGCGCGAGGTGATCTGACGATTGATCGTGTGTTTAGTTTTCCCATTCACAGGGATAAACATGAATATCCTACCCTATCCTAATTACTTATATTTTATTCCAGTCAAGAATAGATCGAGCCCCATAGGACGCACAGTACCATGGTACTACTACGTTCCAGTCATTTTGGGCGTTTTCCTCATCATAATCGCCATTGTGATCATATATCGTCGACGTAAGAAAGAGAGTGGGTTGTATAAAGTCGCCGACCTCGATAAATCCGACGCTGGTGAAGGTGACGAAAGTAGATTTCTCTCCTAAATGTGACCCGCAGTAACCCCACTTTACACCTGCATAAATGTGACCTTTAGTAACCCCACTTTACACCAGCATAAATGTGGCATAAATATCCCGTATAAGTTTAAATGTGCGACGTTATCTTGTTCTTATTCTAATATTTACTATTTGCACTCTAAGTTCAACTTATCTGTATCGAATACGTTTCAAAAGTTTATACTTTTAAAGTTAAATGCCCTAAAGTTCTTATTAAAAATAGCTTAAAAGCAATTGGATTAAAAATCCGTTTATTCGCACATGTTATATGTTAATATTCAGTTGTTTTTTTATCTTTTGGAAATATTCACTGTGTACTCGGAATTTTTAATGTCGGTGTCAATAAAAATAATTATTATACAAACTATTCAACAAGACAGATAATATTAGATAGATAGGGTGGTATACTCATGTTTATTTCCCGCAATAAGAAAACGTAGGCGCGTTTATAGCCTAGGTAATCCATTAAATCACCTTATGGCCACCGTCCGGTTACCGAAGGCATTTTAGCGTCTTAAATATGGCTGATTTTTTC
>CH001999.1:185456-200907 GCA_000149265.1 Ciona savignyi
CACCTCACGCCCACTGTCTGGTTACTAAAGCTATTGCAGTGAGTTGTGTATGTTTAAAAAATTCCTTTAATTGTTCGACCGGTTAGTCTGGTGGTTTAGTGCGACGCATTTCAACCGAAGGCTTGAATATTTGAACTGGACACTAGCTAATGCGTTATGTTCTTCAGTAAGGCACTTAACAGACCTGAACCCAGCGGATTAGTGGGTTCTACAGGTGATGTCTGCTAAGTGCCCTTGAACAGCAAGTGGATGGTTTCGATCCCACAACCCTTCGGTTACCCACAAGACCAACGCATTTACCAATTAAGATATCCGGAATTAAGACAACGTAATTGGGACATAATAATATCTTTCTTTATTCGATAATAACAATCAAATAAATCTGGAATACACATGAACTACACAGGGTGAAACACAAATAATATTTTTTTTCCAACAAATTTCGGAAATGTCAAATTTGGACACAAAACCGGAAAAATTCTGATAAAAATAGGTTTGTTTTTACGATAACATCTTGTTAACAGGGTTATTTTTATATCATTGACTAGTTACACGATTTTATGAGCTATTTCAGAGATTTATGAGAGAAAATTGCTATTTGAGAGATTTGTATTTATAAGAGAAAATTGCTATTTGAGAGATTTGTAATTATAAGAGAAAATTGCTATTTGAGAGTTTTTTATTTATGAGAGAAAATTGCTATTTGAGAGATTTGTATTTATAAGAGAAAATTGCTATTTAAGAGATTTGTATTTATAAGAGAAAATTGCTATTTGAGAGATTTGTATTTATGAGAGAAAATTGCTATTTGAGAGTTTTTTTATTTATGAGAGAAAATTGCTATTTGAGAGATTTGTATTTATAAGAGAAAATTGCTATTTAAGAGATTTGTATTTATAAGAGAAAATTGCTATTTAAGAGATTTGTATTTATAAGAGAAAATTGCTATTTGAGAGATTTGTATTTATGAGAGAAAATTGCTATTTGAGAGATTTGTATTTATAAGAGAAAATTGCTATTTGAGAGATTTTTATTTATGAGAGAAATTGTTGGCCGTCCGTGTCATCATCCAAGTTTTCTTTGGCGAGTTTGTAACTCCCACTATCCTTCTTACGTCGGCATAGGATCACAATGGTGATTATGACGAGCACAACACCCAGTATGGCAGGCACATAGTAGTACCATGGGACCGAGAATGTAAAAGCGCCGGGTCGCCCTTTGACTGCAAGAAAATCGGAAAATATGTTAAAACTATACCATACTAAGGTATGAACCCAAAATAACCTCGACACTAGGACCGTCTTTTTAATACAGTAAGCAGTATATGTATTGGTTGTGTTAACACACGACTGTTCTTTTACTTTTAATCGAAAGAAGTAGATAGGATGGGATATTCATGTTTATCTCCGTAATTGGGAAAACCAAGGGGGTTAACACACAGGTAATCGTCGGATACCCCGCGCCCATCGTCGGTTTCCGGAGCTAGTGCAGTGTGTTGTGTATGACAGACATGTTCCTTTAAGTTGGTAGAACCTATTAATCCGCTGGGTTCAGGCAATGTTCATATAGTGCAGTGATTCCCAACCGCGGCTCCGAGAGCCGCATGCGGCTCCCAGCTAGCCTTCTTGCGGCTCTCATTGACCTTTCAAAATCCCCTAAAATATATTAGAATCTGATTCTAATAATAAAAAAATAAAATTAGTATTCGAAAATTACCCTTGCTTAGTTTGAAGGCTGGGAAAAGAGTTTTTACTTCATAGTTAAGATTAGAGGCAAGGAAAGTTGTGAAATGGCTGCTATTGTTACGTCACTGTTTTCTTAAAGCAGTGTGTTTTCATGTTTTCATGAGTGTTTTCATGCGGCTCCATACGTATTCTAAAATTTGAAATTTGGCCCCGACACTACAAAAGGTTGGGAACCACTGATATAGTGCCTTTCCCAAGAACAGAACCAACTCGCTAGCGACCAGTTTTAAACCTGCAACCTTTTGGTTGAAAGGCATCGCACTAAATCACCAGAATAACCGGTCGGATTATCCATATGGGTTTTGGTGCATACCGATTATAGCTAACAAATAAACCAAATCTCTTGATTTTTTTAGAGACAAATTTATTCCTATTACTTAATTGAGCATCTCCAGTGCCTTGTTTAAATATAATTCTATCTTTAGTGTACAGGATTCCTACCCATTATTGGAAAGTAGATGGAAGTTATCACACAGGCAATTTTCTAATTACCTTGCGCCCACTGTCGGAAGTGTGTTGTGTATGATTAAGAGGTTTCTTTAATTTGGTAGAACGTAGAACCTATCATTTCACTGGGTTCGGTCAATGTTCGTTTAGTGTCTTGCCCAATTACAAATAATACCCCCCTATTCCAACATTAACCCCTCCCCTATAGCCTAAGATATTCCCCCTCACATCCCAAACTTCAACTTACTTTTGCACGACTTCTCATCACTGCCGAGTTCGAATCCCTGGTGGCAAGTACACACCGGTTTGTTGTCACTTGACACCGAGCAATAATGGTCACAACCTCCTTTGTTAGTTCCTCCGCAAATATCTCGTACAGCGATGGGACTGGAGGTGAGAACCTTCAGGTAAACGTCGCCGTGCAACACTGAACCATCGCTGGGGTTGGCTTTGTCTGAACAACTCTAGAAAGCAATTAAACCTGGATTAACTAATCAGGATTTCGGAATAATCTGCTGAATATTCCATAAAAATACTTAGAAGACATCGCCCAACCAAGTGGATTAACGGATAAAAACAGTAGAAATGAATTAATCATAAACAGCGCACTGTAATAGCTCTGATAACTCGACTTTGGGAGCGAGGTAATCTGACGATTAACAGTGTGATAACGTCTGTACATTAACCCACTTATTGTGATAAATAAGAATCTAATCCAGCATCCACTGCTCACTAGGTGTCAGGCTTGTCAATGATCAAACATACCTTTGCACAGTCATTGTTCTTTGTTTTGTCACAAAGGTTGATCAAACATCGAAGAAAGATGGTTTCAATGTCGCCTCCTTTAAACGAGACGGCCGAGAAACCAATCCTGGCTTTGTCCGATTCTCCGTTTGAAATGATCTTTAAATTCGGGATTGCGGGAGATTTTGAAGTTAATGGACATCTGCAAAATAACACAGCAGTGTTGCACATTGTGTATCGTCGATTAACACAGCAGTGTTGCACATTGTGTATTGTGGATTAACACAGCAGTGTTGCACAATGTGTATCGTGGATTAACACAGCAGTGTTGCACATTGTGTATCGTGGATTAACACAGCAGTGTTGCACATTGTGTATCGTGGATTAACACAGCAGTGTTGCACATTGTGTATCGTGGATTAACACAGCAGTGTTGCACAATATGTTTTGTCGATTAACACAGCAGTGTTGCACATTGTGTATCGTCGATTAACACAGCAGTGTTGCACATTGTGTATCGTCGATTAACACAGCAGTGGTGCACATTGTGTATCGTCGATTAACACAGCAGTGTTGCACATTGTGTATCGTGGATTAACACAACAGTGTTGCACATTGTGTATCGTCGATTAACACAGCAGTGTTGCACATTGTGTATTGTCGATTAACACAGCAGTGTTGCACATTGTGTATTGTCGATTAACACAGCAGTGTTGCACATTGTGTATCGTCGATTAACACAGCAGTGTTGCACATTGTGTATCGTCGATTAACACAGCAGTGTTGCACATTGTGTATCGTGGATTAACACAGCAGTGTTGCACATTGTGTATCATGGATTAACACAGCAGTGTTGCACATTGTATATTGTTGATTAACACAGCAGTGTTGCACATTGTGCATCGTTGATTAACACAGCAGTGTTGCACATTGTGTAAAATAAAATGAACATGATAAAGATTTAAAACAAAATATTCGTGATAAACACAAAACAACCATAAACCCATTGTTTCATTCCATTCACTTACCCGTTATCAAGAATATTTGTGTATGTTGGGTCGTATCTCTTGTTGGTTGGTGTAGCCCAGCACCTTACTATTTGCATCGAGTACTTGTTGGGTAGGGATGGCTTAAGTGCCACTTCAGCATACACCATACTCGGTACCGATATTATTTCAGCCCCGCTGTATGTGGATTTGAAGACCCCATCGCTCCACAATGTCATATCGACTTCTAGCTTCTCCACTTGTGGGTCGTTGATCAATGGCGACATCACCTCACTAAAACAAACATTTAGTAGAAATTCAATTTTCAAAAGCGTTTTCGAAGAATTATCATGTAAATTAACTTTTTTTTCTTTTTTTACCAAGCTAAGTTCGATTTCAAGATCGATTTTGTATGTAAGTCGGTGTACGTATCTAATCAGTCATATTAACCAAAGAAACAAATTCAAATTTTAAAACTTGGCAATTTTCAATCAAACATCACATCAATATTTAAAGCAAGTTTATTTTAAACCAAGTTTTGAACCCGTAGATTTAACTTTAAAAACTTGGTAACCTTTGAAGAATTATTACAATTCAGCTTTTTTTAAACCAAGTTTGGAATCCATGATCGGCTTGTTAACCATTCTGCCACACGACCGTACCACATTAATTAGTGATGATTTTTTTCTTTATTTCTTACTGGGCAAAGTTTTGAACCCATGATAAGGTCGTCTAAGGGCGATTTTGTATATAAGTCGGTCTATGTATCGGTCGCATTTACCATTCGATCACACGACCATATTACACCAATTATCGTTTTTTTTTTACCAAGCCAAGTTTTGAATCCATAATGGGGTTGCCACATAGGCCGTTCTAAACTAGATATTGCTGAATAAATCAGTCACACAAATTACCGTCGAGCACGGGGTAAGTTATAAATGAAGACAGCACTCCCAGTGGATGTATTGGTGGTTGAATCAAAGGTGCACATAAAATTGACCCGGAATTTTTTTGATCGATCAATAACACTGCCAACTGATCCAGTATACCCATGAATTGCGTTTCGAACCGACACTTTGCCAGGCACCGACTGAAATGAAAACTTAACATTGATTTTCAGTCATTGCCTCTCTTTAAATTTATTGGATATTCATGTTTATTCGAGTAAATGAAGAAATGCAAGTGTCTTTATCACACAGGCAGTTGTCAGATTACCTTGTGAAAACATAAGAGCTGTAGTTACACAGGTAACAGTCAGATACCTTCTAAGTATATAACGGAAAATTATTATAAATATATCCGCTTATTCCCTTTCCCAAGGACACAACCGACTAGCCAGTTTAGTTAATTCTTTGTTTCCACGATGAAAACACGAAGACGTTTGATAAAAATTTGAAATACGGCAGCTAGTGAGTGGTTTCGATTCTACGATCCTACGAACACTTACCGTGTCCAAAACATTGCCGCAATTTGATCCGTACGCAAGGTCAAAGGTGTATTCGGCGCCGGCCCCATAAGTTCTGTGCCCCTGGCATGCCGGGGTTGCTTTATGTGGGTTGCTTGGACCGACTGCACCGACCCCACCAATGTACAGAGTCGACAAATCAAAACCCATTGGATTTACAACATACCTTGCGATTCTGAAAGATGTGGTTTATTACATGAGGGAGCTTTATTTAACACTAATAAGAACAAGATAATCATGTTTTATATTTATTAATTAAATCGGTGAGCATTATCACACGAGAAATCATCAGATTACCTCGCGTCCACCATCGGGTTACCGGAGCAATTGCAGTGTTTTGAGTATCATTCCTTTAATTTAGTTGAACTTATTAACGCATAAATTTTAAAAATGTCAGCCAAGTGCATTGCCCAATTAGCTAGCGACTAGTTTCGAACCTGCCACCCTTTTTCTGAAAGGCAACGCACTAACCCACTAACCTAATTAGTCACACTAACCCTAGGCATGTGTAAGAAACAACAAGAACACATAAGAAATTAGGAAATGAATCACTTACGATACTGAAATCTTGCTAGTAGAACAGGTTACCGCTGGTTCTACTCTGCTAGTTAGGTTAGCAGTCGTGTAATAGTCAGGATCTAATAACTTTTCTTTTGGGAAATCCGATACTAATCTGTGACCTGTACATGTACTACTTCCATGTCCAGATCGAGAGTACACTGTGCTATTACTTGGTAGAATCCCTGCACCAAGTAAAAGTGATTTTAGAGAGCTTACCTTGCTGTATGGTCGTGTGGCTGAAAGAACAGCGCGACCAATTCATGTTTCAATTTAGGATAGGATAATATTTATGTTTATTCCTGTGAATGAGAAAACCAAAGGGGTTATCTCATGGGCAATAGTCAGATCATCTTGGTCACTGAGCTATTTTAGTGTATTGTGTATAATTCAAAAGTTCCTTCAATTTGATAAACCCCAATAATCCGCTGAGTTCAGGCAATATCCATTAAAGCCTTGACCAACAACACAATTGACTAACTGGGTACCCCTTTTGAATTTGCAACTCTTCGGCTTAAAGGCGTCACACTAAGCCACCAAGCTAATCCGTCGGAATTATATTTCTAAACGGTCATAGTGACAAGCCCATCATGGGTTCAAAACTTAGCTCGGTTAACAAGTATTAAATATCAAATGTCACTGCTGTTTAGTGGAGCAGTAAATGCAACCAACATTTTGTGATCAATCGCTGATAATGAACTTACCGACTAAAAAGGTACTTACCGACATAACCGCATGGAGTAAGAATTACACCTTCACAATTTTGAAACCAATATTCTTTCCTGTTTTGGGCGATGTTGGTTTCACTGGAATCGCAGGGTACAACAACTGATAGACAGTTTTACATTAAGTAGAATATGGCTTTACAATTTGCCAAATTAAAAATTGCTTGGGTTCAAAACTTTGTGTACATAGTCTGAATAGAATATTCATGTTTATCCCTGTGAATGGGAAAACCACAGTGTGGTTAACACATGGGTAATTGTTAGATCGCCTCGCGCCCATCGTCGAGTTACCAGACGTATTGCAGTGATGAGTGTATGATTTATATTTTAAATTGAATACAACCCATCAATCTTCTGGGTTAAGGTAATGTCAATTAAGTGCCTTGTATCAAGGACACAAACGAATGGATAGAGACCAGTTTTGAACCTTCAACCCTTCGGCTGAAAGGCGACCCACTAAACTGCCAGCGTATTCTGTCAGACTGAAACAGTGGACAAAAGTTTGTTTTAAAATAAACAAACTTTTTAACAGTACACAACACACTGCAATGACAGTTGACCGTGTGATAACACTTCTTATATTTGTGGTGTAGTTCTCTTATATAAAATGAAAACCTTTAGAAAACATGATTAAGGTAATAACTCGCTTCCAACACACAGAAAGCAAACTATCAACATTTTTAAACTAGTAGTTTCTAATTTTTCCTAAAAAGCAACAAACTGGATAGGGATAGGATAGGATATTCATCTTTATCCCCGCGGATGGGAAAACCAAGGTGGTTAACACACGGGTAATCGTCAGATCACCTCGCGCCCATCGTTGGGTTACCGTAGCTATTGCAGTGTGTTGTATATGATAGACACGTTCCTTCAATATTTTAAGCGCGTGTTCCATTAATTATTGTTTAACGACGAAAGAATTTAAACTACCATTAACAAAGTAACACCATTAACAAAGTTTAACAACGGGTGATTCACTAACCTGTGTAGTTCAGGCACCTTGACCCAATTTTGAAGAAACCAGTCTTGCAATCACACCTGTAAGATCCAGGAGTGTTCACACACATACTATTGGAATCACCACTGCAAATGGACGGAGAAACAATACATTCGTTAATGTCTGTGCAGTTGTAACCATTTCCGGTAAATCCGGACTTGCAACTGCATGAATGTCCAGAACCTGAAATTAAATTATAATTGTTGTAGGTGATTCAAACTTTAAATTAATCACAAATGATCAACATAATCAAAAGAAAGTCAAAGACCAATTCGAAAATAATTTATTGCGTAGTAACTTGGGAAACATCAAATTAACCTAGTGGATTAATGTGTTCTATGAAAATTGAAAAAAACGACTCAACCTATCACAACACACTGCAATAGGCGGACGATTCAACCAATATTTATGCCTCGTCCAAGGACACAACCAACCTGCCAGCAACCAGTTTCAAACCTGCAACCCTTCGATGGAAAGGCAACACATTAACCCACTGAGCTCACTGGTCGGACTAATGAGATTAACCTCACCTGTCCTGTACACAGTAGCTCCATCTGTGGTTCCGCATAATCTTCCATCTTGGCATCTCATATTACACACAGACATATCAAGACCAGGCTCTGCGCTAAGGCATCTGCACTCACTTATCTAAAAGTTAAGTTTTGGTTTAGTTTATATTTTTCTTCTTCATTACATTAAAGAAGAATGGATTAATTATTTTTAGTTAAGAAGGCAAGAAAAAAATTGTGAAAGCAAAACATAAATTGTGTAATAAAGCTCTAGATAGATGGTAAATACGTTTTTAATGGGATATTTAAGTTCTACTCTTAAATATGTGAAACATTATTACACAGGTAACCATTAGATTACCTCGTGGCCACCGCCTGGTTACCTAAGCTATTGCAATATGTTGTGTATTAAGTATGATTAAGATATTCAGGTTCAATTTGGTAGAAACCATTAACACACTAGGTACACACAATTTCTGCCATAAACATTGCTCAAGGACACAACCGACTAGTGACTGACTAGCTGGAGAGCAGTTCCGAATTTGAACCCTTTAGCTGAGGCAAGCAAAAGCATGTTCATTGCTCAAAACGCCATTAGAACTTTAAAATAAACTTACCGATAATGCGACATAAGGTGTCCCTGGTCCGGCTTGACATGCTTTAAGGCATTTATCCACAGTCATGCCAAGTGATGTAAAAAAAGGTCCCCCAACTTTTGAGTAGCAACCAGGTAGCATGCCTGTGTGAGGAAATTGACTGATTTAAAGCTTTGATTAACATTAATATGATAGGATATTTTGATGTTTATCCAGAAAACACAATTATCAGAGTATCTTTATATAGTTACTATTGCAGTGTGTTATGTATGATTGAGACGTTCCTTCAATTTGGGTAAACCCTTTAATCCACTTGAATTAGAAAATGCCTTTGTGGCCCAAGGACACAAACGACTAGTATGTGACCAGTTTCGAATCTACAACCCTTCGGTTTAAAGGCTACACAATAACCCACGTTATTTTTATTTTAAAAAAGGCTACACAATAACCCACGTTAAGTTATTTGGCCAGACAATGAACTTAGCGGACCACATGTTTGAATTCATCTTTTAGAGAAAGACTTTGTGTATATATTCAACCTGTGATAAATGGTATGCTTACATTGAAATATGAAAATAGCGAAACTCACGGGGAAGATTTGTGCAAGTTGCGTCGGGGCTACACAATGGTTCGACTGGAACCGCACATTCGTCATAATAAAGTTCGCAATTCTGTCCATTTCCGGTAAATCCAAATTGACAGCCACAAGAAAAGTTGCCAATGGAGTTTGTACAATTCCCTCCAACTGGGTCGCAATTGTCTGTTCCCCGCGAACATTCGTTGATATCTGTATTACAACATATGAATTAAAAAGTGAATTTAAAATCATTAGTGGAATTCTGACATGTGTATTTTTATGTACTTTTTCGATGCAAAATATTTATTTTTAGTGCAATTTTAACGCAAGAACTGTTTTATTGAAAGTCGTGTAGTTGACAACATACTTTGAAATGACCCAGTAGATAAATGGGTTTTCATAAATTAAATGTCTTAACGGTGTGTGGCAAAACGGAAGAGAATACAACACACTGCAATAGTTCCGAATTAAATTTGGCCACACAATACTAACTATTGATATAGTTTTAGTTGTATTCTGCGTCTTATTTAATATACAGTTACATAGGTTAATGCAAGTTATCTAGTCTGAAGTATGTTATATATTACTTTCAAATTTTTCAGAATATATAGGGCATTTTACCAGGTCCGAAAAGCTAACATGCGAGAAATTTCACATAGAATAGGATATTCATCTTTATCCCCGTGAATGGGAAAACCAAGGGGGTTAACACACGGGTAATCGTCAGATCACCTCGCGCCCATCGTCGGGTTATCGGAGCCATTACAGTGTGTTGTATATGATAGACACGTTCCTTCAATTTAGTAGAACCCATTAATCCGCTGGGTTCATCTGCACGCTTTACTAACAGTGGGAAATTAGGTGGGAAAACTGTGCTAATATGATTTAAAGCTATGGAAATACAAAGGCCCGTACAAGGTGATAATTACGTAACGAGTAAAATAACTCGTGAGAGTCGGTAAACCTCAAATGCAAATAAAAACGACGTTGAAAACACAAAATATTTTAGACGTAAATAAATTAAAACAAACATAGATTATACGAGATGCTACACAACTAACAATTAGTGTCCGACGCGTTATTCTGTCCAGAAAAGATGAAAACTCGTTGGTACCTTTACAGAAGTGCCCCGGTATGTATTGATCGGTTAAATTTCTCTGTTCTTCCCATCGTACGTTGTCAGCAGGACAAGAACAGTTGACGAATGAGGATGTAGTGTTGAAAGAACAACTTGTTGTGCTGTTATCCACGTCTCGGAAACAACCGTTATCTCCGGAAGCACAAACGTCGATCACTGTTTGGAAACAATGTGTGTTTGTTACGAAGTGAATTAGCGGGTGGTATCTAGATTCAATGCACACATGTCTGTTATGTGGCTATCTAAGTACTTTTACATATTGTTTACACAAACCAATCAGTTTTTATGTGGTCTTGTGGCCAAACAGTTAACGCGACGAGGAACGATCCAGGATAGGATAGGATATTCAGGTTTATCCCCGTAAATTGTAAAACGCAATGGGAGTTTATCACAAGGGCAATTGTCAGATCACCCCGTGCTCACAGTCGGGTTACCAGAGCATATTATTGCGTGTTGTGTATAATTCACACGTTCCTTTAATTTGGTAGAACCCATCAATCCACTGATGGGTTGAGGCAATGTCTGTTAAGTGCCTTGCTCAAGGACACAACCAATTAGCTAGCGACCAGTTTCGAATCTGCAACCTTACGATAAGTCCGATTTTCCATTTTTTTCTGTGTTTTTTGATGGACTGACATATTACGAAAAAATTTTGTAGCACTGTCGTGTCGCCGCCGAATAGTTAACGCGACCGGGACATATACCGATTTCAAAACACAAAAATTGGTTTTAGCAATATTGAATTAAAAATGATCCCGCTAAAAAAGAAATAAAAAATAAGTAAGTTTCAGTCAATTGATGTTTTGCTTTTTCTTGAATGAAAAAATAAATTATTTTCTTGTTTTGAATTCGAGGCGCCATGGTTAGCTACATCAGACGAGGCTTAAAAACACATCGCTTTGGATTTTACAGCCTCGTCCGTATATTTTTTAAATTGTTTTAAAAAACTGCCGTTTTTCCCACTTTTCTTTCTTCTTTCCAATTGTTTCATAAAATAAGCGGTTCTATAGTTTAATTGTGGATACAAAAAATAGCTAATCATATTTTAGGCATATGCTCAATTATATCGTTTTAAAGACACAAAAACACAAATTAACTAAATATTCCAATCCATACATTTACTTACAAGTAACTACAAAAGCGCTATTAGCAAGTAGAGGCGCTAGGGCCGTTTCAAGCCCGCTTCTGCATGTCGTTTGGTAAGCGACCGTTCCGTTGGTATTTTGCCTAGAACACGGATTTGAGATCGAAATCGGTATAGGAGGGAGTGTAACTGGGAAAATATTAAAATGTCAGTTGTTTCTGGTTAGAATGGATTCAACTTAGAACAGGGGTGGGTAACATCTCTGGGCGGCGAGCCAAATGTGGGAAAAAGTCCTTGGTGGGCCGGGTTAGTACAAGAATAGTATTAAATATCTTAATTACATGGATTGTTAGATACAGTCTGCGGGCCCATGTATCTGGAAAAGATTAGGCTGTTTTTAGCAAGGCAACTGCCAAAAAACGAAAAACGAATCCGCTTTAAATTCTGCTTCCTTAAGAAGGAAAAAATCCATTTTTATATAGGGGAAGTCCCCGTGTAGGTCAAATTTGTTAAATAGCTAAACGAATTATTGATAAAGGTTATTAATATGTACGGCCGTGTGGCCGAATGATTAACGCTTCCGATACATATAACGACTACTATACAAAAACGGTCTAAGTGACGAGCGCATCATGGGTTCGAAACTTGGCTCGAAAAAAGAAATGGTATTAAAATACAAACAAAAAGAAAACTTACCCACTGCAGATGCAGTTCCAAACATATAAAGAAAGACCGTTAAGCAAACCAGTAATTTTATTTTTGCCATATTTTTTTTTATCTTGAACTCTAAGAGAAAGATAGTTAGTCGAATAACGTAACCAGTTCTATTCAAAATTACACCAGGCAGTTAAACACTGTGTTCCGAACATTTCCAATATTATCCCGATGAACATAAATTCGAATATCCTAAACGGTCGTGTGACCGAATTAATGCGACCAATAGATGCAAATTCCTATACAAAATGGTCACATTGACGAGCCCATTAAGGTTTCGAAACCCACCTCGCGCAAACCGTCTGGTTACCTTAGCGATCATATTTTCTTTTATTTTTCTAGAACAACCCATTAATCGACATGTTTTAGGCAACGTCCGCTATTTGCCTTGTCAAAGGTCACAACCGCCTGGTGCCTGATTTCGATCCAAAAACCTTTCGGCTGCTAAAAGATCGCTAATGCGTTAATAGACTGAGCTAATAGGCTGGGTATTTTTTGCATAAACATCAGCCATACCTTGTATATATGCAAACGATTATTTAATACGAAAAAAGAACACAATCGGCCAAACAAATTCCTAAGAAAAACAGATAATCAAAAATACACAAATATTTTCATATATATATCTTAAAAATACACCAAACAAGCTTAGGTAGGCCTATATACATGAGTATCCTATTCATATCCTATATGTCATTTTCCAACAAAAAAACACACACATAAACGAAAACTTAAAAGGCTATTTAAATTGCCGGATTTGCAATTATTTTCTATTACCCTCCCACTTTCTAGGTTAATAGAGCTTATAATCACTTTTCTAAGATAATAATTTCCCTATAAACACTCCGGCCCTTATACTAGCGCAGACTCCTATCAAATTGGGTTAATTAGATCGTAGGCGCGTGTCACCTCTGATGCATGTTTCCGGTTATAACGTTAATCACAATCGTTCGAACGAGATGGGGTTGCGGAAACGTGCGTCGCTTCTCCGAATCTTTTTCGTCCACCTTAGTTAGGTATTGACAGCGTTGGCCGCGTGTTACTACCACAAACTAATTCTTAAAAGCAAATTTGTTTTTTAACCACTTAAATCTTGTGATAATTGACTAATGTACAAGTCAATCTACGGATATATGATTCAGTTATAGTACTTTTTACGTATTTAATACTTTGTTAGATTGCCAGCACAGTCACTACAACTCGGTTGCGTCTTATGGCACACAATAGCCGACATGTTAGCTCAATCATCGTAATAACATATACTTTGTATGTATGGTATGGTCAGACTACTAGCATAAAATACCTATAGTGTGGCCGAATGGTTCACGCGACTAACTCCTACGAAATTCTACGTAAAAACGGTCTTGGTGATTGAAAATATCCCGAACAAAACTTACAGCAATATACTCATTAAATGTAATACCATTAATAACTATTTTGCTACTCTGCACTTGTACTGGTGTGTTTATTCCATATAATAATATATAAATGTCCATCAGACCCACTTTCGCCAACTATTGTCAAGTGCTTAATGCTAGGATTTTGTAAACCACACACAAAAAATAATTTTGTGAGAATACAGTTGTGTGGCCGAATGGTTAACGCAAACGATATAGCAAATTCTGTACAAAAACGGTTGTTCGTGTGTTAATCCCCTTGTTTTATCCAAGCACGGGGATCAACATAAATATCAATATCCCTTACTTCGGTTAAAGTGCTTTTTTACGTTAAGGTTATAGTGTTTGTTTATGTTTTGTACTAAAATTTGCCGAGACGAATCCCAACTAGTTTGTTTCGGAAAACAATTAAACAAGGAACATAATGTCTCGCCAAGCCCGAAAAATGTTTGAACACCTTAAGAGTAAAGAATTCCGGCAGTATTTAATGAGGTAAGACAATAGTTGGCCGTTTATGGTATTTGTTTCGTATTCTTTGTACTTTGTTTTCTACTAGGTTGATTGACTCATGTTACAACATAATGTTTAAATAATAACATACAGTAGGTACTTACACACTGCAATAGCTGCCATAGCCCATCGGTGGGTGCAAGACTGCAAGGTAATCTGATAATCATTTGAACCCATGAATGGAAAAATGCAAGGACACAGCTGATTAGCTAGCAATTGTTTGAGACCCGTATGGAAAGTACATCAATTTTCGACAAGATCTCGAATGTGCACGCGCCAAATATTTAAGTGTGCAGTGTGCAAACGTCCAAGAGTGCACACTTCAAGTGTGCACACAATCTCCTTTTCATTACTGTTTTACCAAAATCTTAAAAAAACATAATATTCTATCCTCAATTTTTCGTGTCCGTCAGCTAACGTATCTATCTACATAACAAAAACGTACTGACAGTAAATTACCCGAGGTCCAGAGGTAGATTTACAGGTTTGTTGGAAATTATACGATGTTTATGTTTAAACATCGCCAGCTTGCGAGCGTGTGTGAAATTACCCAAGTGTGCAAAGACGCAGAGGTAAAAAAAAACTCGAGTGTGCAGCTGCCGTACTTTCCATACTGGGTTTGAGATTCTACAACCTAATTGATAGATCTAGTAACCCTACTGTATACATGAGATAAATTACTTCCATATGGATAAACCTTTACTTTTGTAGTAAGGGGGGGGGGGGGGGGTGTAGTGTTATTTATGTTATGCCGACTATATAAGCCAGAGGCATCTCTCTCGTAGGTCTCTTTCCACACACATATAACAAAAGACTTATCACCTAACGTGTGTTGAGCACTACATATATATTATTACATCCTTTTAAATATGTATCCTAACATTTTCTACCTCTGCCATATCTAATCAAATTTTTATTACATTTCTTCTCTGCAAAAATGAAACTCAACAGCACGGTAAGTTTGAAAATTGCTTATAACAGTTCACCCATTACCTCTAAATACTACAGGATCGCATGGAGCGGTACCTCTAAATACTACAGGACCGCTTGGATCGCATGGAGCGCTTAAATCGCTTGGATCGCTTGGAGCGCTTGAATCGCTTACTATACTTCGTAATTACAAAAGCCATGATATTAATGCTTGGGTTGGGGTTAAAGTTAGTTCTGGGGTTGAGATTAGTGTTTGGAGCAGGGTTAGAATTAGTTTCCATAATAATCTAAGTGATCCAAGCGCTCCAAGCGCTCTAAGCGATCCAAGC
>CH001999.1:206406-217347 GCA_000149265.1 Ciona savignyi
GGGCAGGGGCTATCTGACTTCGCAGGATAAGAAACAAAACTCGAGCCGCTGCTAAAACGAGTATATAATCGCGTGAACTAGACGCATAATTTGCGTGAGGCGATTAAAAGAAAACTAACGCCTTGTCGGCGGTAACATTGAAAATCTGGCGCGAACGAACAAAACAAACGTCGTTCGACGTGTAAATGCGCATGATATACCGGATGGGTTGGCGCAGCATGGCATCATTGACTCAAGCTCATGATAGCATAATCGTAAAAGCGTTACTGACCTTGTTTAAAATGAAGTGCATATGTAGCAGTTGTTGAAGGCGCGTTTGCTCTTTGTGATTGTAAGAAGTCTGTAGAGTAAAACACCGATATTATGCATTCTTGCAATAGCCTAGTACCAACCAACCAAACCAGGAACACTTATAGTATTTGCAATCGTTGCAGACTAATAATTAGACAAAGTATAAAAAAATAATCATAAAACTTACAAAAAATAATCTAGTAGCTACAAAAATAATAATACAACCCTTTCATATTTCGTAAAGGGAACGTCGTCTTTCAGATTCTCTTCTTTCTTCGGCGGAGACGATGCTTATAAACTTGATTTGAATAGAGTGCGTTGTCTTGTTAGTCACCAACTTCGTCCAGCGAAAAGGGGCGTTTGTTACTCGATGCTTGAAATTGCTTCTTAAATAACTTGCGTTGGACCACTCGTCGTTGACAATGTACTTGAAACTTCTAGTTGAAGTTGACGTCGGAAATTGTTCGTTTCGGGAAGGTGCGTGTCCATTATCACGTCGGGGTCACCAATGTGGGCTCGCGCTTTTTAAAGGCTGACAGCCTGTAGTTGGCTGATTGCTTCTGCTCGTCGCTTTTCGATAGAGATCTTTATTCTGTATACTTTGAACTGACAGTTTTCTCTGTCCTTAAAACGCATTTGTAGTAGAAGCCACGACTTGTAATGTCTTGATCTTAAACTCGAAGTCCATAACTCTTGATTCGGTTTAGTTGTATTCTGCGTCTCATTCAATATAAAGTTACGTTCGCGAAACAAGTTACTTAGTACGTTACACAGCATAACGCAAGTTATCTTGTCTGAAGTACGTCATTGTAGGTTATTTATTAGGTTATATAAATTTCCAGAATATATAGGGAATTTACAAGGTGCGAAAAGTTTACGTGCCAGACGTTTCACATCTGCACGTTTGACTAACTGTGGGGAATTAGGTTAAAAAACTATGTTAACGATTTAAAACGCAAAAGTACAAAGGCCGGTACAAGGTGATAATTACGTAACGGGTAATAATATGTGAGAGTCGGAAAACTTGAAACGCAAAAAAACGACGTTAAAACACAAAATGTTTTAGACATAAATTAAAACAAATATATACTATACGAAATGCTACAAGATAAACAAGCGGACACAAACATAAGTTATACGGAATGGGAATTTAAATTACATTGCTAAACAGTATGCTTAAGTTTATTCACTTTTCCCTAGTTTTAAATAGCAGCAGAGTGGCAGTAAAGGAATAGGTGTCGGTCAAACTGGTCGTTAGCTAGTAGGTTGTGTCCTTGGGCAAGGCACTTTACGGACATTGCCTGAACCCAGCGGATAAATGGGTTCTACCAAATTGAAGGAACGTTTCTATCATATACAACACACTGCAACAGCTCCGGTAACCCGACGATGGGCGCGAGGTGATCTGACGATTGCCAGTGTGTTAACCGCCTTGGTTTTCCCATTCACGGGGATAAAGATGAATATCCTATCCTATCCTAAATTAACTTTCGTTAAAACACCTCATTTAACAAGAAGGATATAAATCTTATATTTAACGGGAGCGGTCGCCAAATCTAGGCTAAAACAACAATATTTTGGAAACAAAAAATTATTTAAGATTAAGAATAGTCCGCCGTGAAGCGCGATCAGTAGCCTACGAAGAGCGAGTCGGCTTAAGAAGGAGTGTAAAACGAAAAAATCAGATCACCTTGCGCCAACTGTCGGATTACCAGAGCTGTAGCAGTGTGTTGTGTGTATAATTAACACGATCCTTTCAATTTAGTAGAACCCAATTAATCCCACTGGGTTCTCGCAATGTCCTTTAGTGCCTTTTTCTGGGACACAACTGATTAACTATAGTGACCAGTATCAAATATGTAACCCTTCGTTTAAAAAGCGACGCACTAATCCACCAGACTAATTAGTTGTGACCGCCGTAACGAACCAACAGTTCAATATTGATGCATTGTGCTTTACACCATACAAGTATTCAGCATTCCTCGGCGCTATTATTGCAGTTGCAGCTTTAAGTCCAAGAATGAAGTTCACTTTGTATTCGGTCGAAAGATGGGCGATTGTAAGGTGCAAATTCCCAACAATGTAGCATAAGTGAGTACCTGCCGTCACCAGGATATAAGATGTTTATGTTTATACGCTTAACTGGAAATTCGTAATGGTGTTACCACACGGGCACAGGTCAGATAAGCACACGCCAAACGTCGGGTTACCGGAGCTATTGCGGTGTGTTGTGCATGATTGAGACTTACTTCAATTTAGTCGAGCTTTTTAATTCACTTGATGCCCGCTTAGTTCCTTGTCCACGGATACAACTGAATAACGTGCGAAATATTCAACCTATTAATACACAGTGACCAAGTAACGTCCGCTTAGTGCGCAGTCCAGGCATAACCAACAACAAGCGGCTGCTTTCGATTCCACACCCGACAATTCAGAAATCAACTGACATCTGATTGCTGCAAGAAGACGGCTTCTCCATCCTATAACCTTGTTCCAATCGCTCTAACAGATCCTCTGGGTTTACATTTGGGTGTGGGGAACATCCGAGCGTTACCATCTCGTACAGAAGGTTTCCGAACGACCAGCTAGCAAAGTAAGTAAGTCAAGATTTTTTAGAGACTTAAGATATTTTAATTATTCAACTAGCAAAATAAATGAAGTCAGTACAAAAAGTAGTTATTTATTCGATAAAACTTAAAATTGACCATTTGTCCACAATATGTCAGGGTAACAACTGCTCTCTTAAATAATGTATATACTTCAGTACAATTTCTTGATAATGTTAACCAACTACAAGAAGATTCAAAACCATAATGCGTTTGTTAAAACACACCCGGGACGAAGTAGAATAAATGTTTTACCGGGCTAAGTTGTAAAACCCAACTACATCAAACAGTTTAAAACCATGATGCGTTTAGCATTCGGCCACAACTAGTTTATGCGAATACAACTTACACGTCGCTTCTACTTGTTATTGGCACTTTGCCTGACATCATTCGTTCCGGGCTGATCCATTTAAAAGGGACACATTTCTCACTTCGGTTCAGTATTGCCCCCGTTCTGTAGTGTAGGTTATTAGAAGTTGTGTAAGCTACAGCAATTAGTACTGTTGTCTGACAGGTTAGTCTAGTGGTTTATTGCGTCGCCTTTCAGACGTAGGGTTGCAGGTACAAATTAGGATAGGATATTCATCTTCATCCTTATCCCGTGAATGGGAAAACCAAGGGGTCTAACACACGGGCAATCGTCAGATCACCTCGTGCCCATCGTCGGGTTACCGGAGCTTTTACAGTGTGTTGTATATGTATCGACACGCACTTTCCTTTAATTTGGTGGAACCCATTTATTCGCTGGGTTCAAGCAATGTCCTTTAGGTGTTTTGCCCAAGGACACAACCGACTAGCTAGCGACCAGTTTCGCACCTGCAACCTTTCGATTGAAAGGCGACGCACTTAACCGTTAGACCAACGGGCCGGACATTGGTCGAATTGGTCGCTAGCTAGTCGGTTGTGTCCTTGGCAAAACACTTAAAGGACATTGCTTGAACCCAGCGAATAAATGGGTTCTACCAAATTAAAGGAAAGTGCGATTGATACATAACACACTGCAATAGCTCCGGTAACTCTATGGTGTGTGTGAAGTAATCTGAAAATTACTTGTACGATAACGTCTGTTAAGTTTCCCTATTCAAAGATATAAACATAAATATTCTACGCTATTTTCATGAAAGCATTAAAACATTAAAATAAAGTACGAATAATTTAATACCCAGCCTTAGTACACTGCTTACCTATATACGTCATTGGCAAGTCCAAAATCCGAGATTTTACAAACCAAGTCTTGCCCAACTAGAACATTTCGTGTCGCTAAATCCCCGTGTATGATACGAGATTTTTCAAGAAAATGCATTCCCAATGCCACGTCACGAGCCATTTGATGTATTTTTTCTTCCGTCACGTTATAAATAGGATTTTCCTCGATTTTGGAAGGCTGTTGACAAAAAATGGGTTGATTACTATAATTTGACATGATAGGATAGGATATTCATGTTTATCCCCGTGAATGGGAAAACCAAGGGGGTTAACACACGGGCAATCGTCAGATCCGCTAGACCAACGGACAGGACAGATAGAAGGCCATTACTGTAATTTTAAACAATGCAAACAGTGAAATGTACAATTATCATATTACCCCGTACTCCCACTAATTACTGTGGGTTCTCATATTTTGAAAAAAAATATCGCAAGCTATGTTAGTGTTTATTCTCATTGGTGGGAAAACACAAAGCGCGTTATCACAATCACCAGATTACCGCGTGCCTATAGTCGGGTTACCTATACTCATGCAGTGTGTTAAATACAAGGATGATATTAATACATTTTTTGTTTTATTCTGACGAATAACCCAGCCCCACCGATTAACCAAATGTTCGGCAATTAGCTAAAACAGTGAAAGCGTTGTCGACCCCCAGGCAATATAAAGGGCGTGGTTCGAAACCAGCTACTGGTTAGAATATGGTATTTGTGAATATCAGAGAACATTGGCTCAACCCATAAGATTAATGGTATCTACTAAATTAAAGGATTGTCTTAATCATACACAACACACTGCAATAGCTCCGGTAACCCAAAGTTTGGCGCAAAAAAAACAATACCACCAATTACCAACATCCTATCATAAATGTTCTTTAACGAATGTAAGTGTGGGTTTATGTATATTAAAAAAAAATCTTAGGGAAATGGCCATCGAGGACTAAAAACTTAGACCGACAACAAATTTTCCGGCCATGAATAAACGTAGGCCTATGTTCTTTACCTCGCGGGAACAAAGTAAAAAATTCAAAAGATCGCCGTATTTTAGCAGCTCCGTTACCAGCAGAACGGGTTTTTGAGTCGTACAACAGCCAATAACTCGAACTATGTTAGGATGCTCCCCAACGTTTAGCATAAACCCGATTTCGGTAAGAAAATCAGCCACAATCGCATCACTTGCCGAATTTTCTGAAATTTGTATCGGTAAATTATGACTTGCATAATCACGGTCATAATTTTGCAACGTCATGATGAATAATCAAATTTAAAGAATTGAGTGCAACACGGTATAGAAAAGTTGTTTTATTCATTTTTCTGCAGTATTGTATCTTTTAGTATATTGGTTACTATTTAAAAAATAATTTCAATTGTACATGTAAATTTATTGGATTTATCAAATTGTAGTTAATATTTGCTAGGCCGGATGGCGCAATTGGTTAGAGTGTGAGTGGTGGGCTCGTGTGCAGACAGCCGAAAGATTATGTAATCAAAACCAGCCGCTTGCTTGACGGTTGTGTACATTTCCACACGAAAAGTTTCGCTGGTTTAACCATTAATTCTTCACACGTTCAATTTTCTTGGCTACGTTTCCTGTTTTTGACAGCTGAATTGATAAATTGTTTCCTGAGTGTGCCGTGTCTCACGACTGCCGTGCCTTATGTATAAACAACGACATACTTTTTTGTATTTGTTGTTTTGACTGATGTGCAAAGCTTTTATCACATTGCTAAGAAAGTTAGTTGCAGGGGTGTAACTAAAGAATTTTTGCTACAGATTTTGAGTGTTTCCTTGAATAGCTTTAAGTGCTGCCATTACATTAAATAAGAAACTATAACAATTAATGTTTTATGAATGGGAAAACCAAAAGGAGAAAAAACACTTACTAAAATCAAATACAGATTAGTGCTGGGATTAAAGTTAGCGTTACTTCTGTGGTTGAGTGTATTAGTGTTTTGGGCAGGGTTAGTTAGAATAAGTTTTCATAGTTTTAGTGGGCAGTTTTCCTCTTTCCCTCGTTAATTTCAAAAATGTAATCTTTTAATGATTTAACCTTCCTGTCAGTTTTTGTTGTTGTATCATGTGTATATAGCTAATGTGTTTTAACTACTGGTACTGTAGTTTCTCTGTTGTTTGCTGTTATTTTTTAAAATTAATAACTAATTAAGATAGGAGCTTTTTTTCTAAACTGCTTGGCAAATGTATTGTAGTTTGTACACATTAAACTGCTGGATCTAAGCAATGTTATCGAATATTCTTGCTCAAACACATAACCTAGCAGCCAGCACCTTATATTCTACCATTTTAAAACTTTCCCATCGCACTATAAATAAACTGATACATATCAATCAATCTTTAAACATCTCCCAGGGCCAAAATTCCATCAAATTTTAAGCGAGTAAGAATTCACTCGCGTGTGGAAGCTCATGCGACTAACACGAGTAAATCGTCACGCGAATAGCGGGAGTGAACATGGCTCGCAACTGACGTTTGTATGATGTAACAACTGTTTCAATCTGGTATTATAACAATCTCACATTATGATGCTTTTAAGTATTATAAACTCCAGTATTTGGACGCCATGTGTATAATAAAAAGGTTATACCCCATTTATATAGAAAATGGTCGCGGTAAATGTTAATTAATTTTTTTATATGCGAGAGTAAATATTTACTCGCACAGCGTGCGTCACGCGATTATTGAACGCGTTACTCGCATGGATTTTTGGCCATGTCTTCACAGCTATTGTATTTTAACTCCTGTAGTTTACTGTCCATTAAACCTATGGATTCATACAAAGTCATTTTCTTGCTCGAACGCACGACCGATTAGCTAGCAGATAGTTTCTATCCCACCATTTTACGACTGAAACTGATACCTACCCACCTTTTAACATTTTCACAGCCACTATAATTGGATCCAACATTCCATCATAATACGTAGCTTCATAAACTACTCCAAAATTTCCACGGCCCAAAATGTCGCCGATTTCCAAACTTTTTCGATTGAGTTCCCATTTTACTTCGAAAGTTGGTAGACATTCCTCCTACAAAGGGAATGAGTTGAGGTTAAATAGGATACGATTGTTTTTGTATGTAGACCGGTCAGTAAATTTTGGTTCTGTTACAATGTTAGGCATTTTTACACTTTTTTGCTACCATGTTACACATTAGGCAATGTTATACTTTTAGACATTATTACATTTTTGCAATATTTCTTGTTTACTTTTTTGCTTTGATTTAAGCCTACCTTTTTAAATGCTTACAAGACTTATTATGAATACTGAGCATAAATATAAATATGTAAAAAACGATTGTCAATTAGACTAAAGAAAAAAGTTAATCTGATGATTGCCCGCATGGTAATGCCACTTGCGTTTTCCTATTCACTGGGATAAACATTAATATCCTATTCTTACCACCTACCAGTTCAGGAATTGTATCCAACTCAAAATCTGTTCTTGAATCCAACGATTCTGAACAACTCTTTGCATTGGATGCTACAAACTGAGACCACTTTTCATCCAATTTTTTCCTCCGTAAACCTCTGAGCTTAATCCAGACTTTCACTAAGACCACGACGGCCAAAATAGAGATTAAGGGAAGTGTGATTTGAACGATTAAAACCCATTTCCCAGTGCACCCAGTCCCATTCTTGTACCTAGTGTGGGTGTAAAGTTACTGGTGCCAGCCACATTTGCGGCACAAGGGATAATTGCGGAATAAACATAAAGGCGTCATGGACTCATGGTACATGTAAAAAACGCATTTTAATTTAAAGACAATTTAAAAAATAATTGGATAAAATCTTTTATTCAAAGAGACTGTTTTTATGGGATTTTATTTGTACAATGCAGACAGTGAGTTAATTTGTGCAAACTTTTTTCAAAAAAAAAAACTTTACATTTTTGGGTAGATTTTTTGGAAATATGCGGGCAGAATTCATTTATTACAATAACACTTTTGTATCACTGTCTGTAACGATGCACAACTTTTGAAAATTATGTATTTTAGAACACCAACATGCTCTTTATCAAGGCCAATCAAAATTTACATATTAGAAAATTAATGCATATGGTGATTAGGATTGTTTATTTACCCGTCGCCGAAATAGGAAACAAAACAAGTACAATTAGCCCCAGTAGAAGGGGGCAAATGGTCGGTACATACAGCTTTCAATGCACATGGGCTGTTGGGGGAATTGCAGACATCTATGTTCGTGCAACCTGTGCCTGTGATGTCTGGTAAACAAAAGAAACAAAGATAGGATAGGATATTCATGTTTATCCCTGTGAATGGGAAAACCAAGCGGGTTAACACATGGGCAATCGTGTATGATTAACACGTTTCTTCAATTTTGTAGAACTTATTAATCCGCTGGGTCCAGGCAATGTCCGTAAAATGCTTTGCCCAAGGACACAACCGACTAGCTAGCGACAAGTTTCGCACCTGCAACCTTTCAATTGAAAGGCGACGCACTTAACCGCAAGGCTAACCTGCCGGACTTGAATGGATATCATGGTGGTAGGTGCAGTAATGGGATTGAAAATTTTAAGAACAGGTTCTCTTTTGTATCGTACTTATTAACAACAGGTTTCCTAAAAAGGTCTAATTGCTTTAAAAAAAGCAAGAATTGGATCGGTAATTATACCGACGTTCCAAGAATGGGTTCGACCGAACCCATGCGAACCTCTTGAATCCCATTACTGAATACCGTATTTACTCGATTGTAAGTAAAAGTTTTTCTTTCCATCATGTTTACGCCTTAAATTCAAGGGCGGCTAACAATCGAGTAAATACAGTAAGCGCCAATTTTTGGGGTGGTGGGGGTGGCATGTCCTATATTTATAAAAATCTGGGGTAAAATTATATAGGCGCCGTTTCCTAGAGTTGCAAGGGTGGCTGTTACCTTAGTATAAAACAATTTGGAATGACATACAAAATAAACTATTATTGCCAGCCCCGGTTTCATTGCATAAACATCGCCCTGCAGATTTAAAGAAACCACCAAACCTAATGTGTAATTTTTAAAAATTGCAAATTAAAAAAAATATAATATTTAAAATTTAAATTAAAAAATTCAAATTCAAATTCAAATTAATAAAATAAGATTTAAAATTCAAATTAATAAAAAAAATATTTAAAATTCCAATTAAAAATGATTTCTTACACTTACCAGTTTTATTATTGACCCCATTTCCCTGATACCCCTCCCAACAAGTACATGGGGATGTACCGTCACTTGTGTTGTACGAGCAGTTAGCATGTTCATCACAGTATGATGTTGCCATGTCGCATAGGTTGATAGCTAAATTGAAACGATCATTTTTAATTATAGCCAACAAAACTTTTTACTATTGCTGTCTTTATTTTTTGTTTTATTCGGCTTTTGCAAATGTCGGCTTTATTCGGCTTTGCAAGGAAATTTAAAAATAGCTTTTATGTTACACAGCATAGGCCTATTCTTTTTTATTACATAGGTGTAGAATTGGCAAGTAAAACAGAGTACACTTTCACAAACCAACATTTTTTCTAACTTCGCTTTTAATTGTTTTGTTGAACTTT
Organism: Ciona savignyi; assembly: GCA_000149265.1. Taxonomy (NCBI): domain Eukaryota; kingdom Metazoa; phylum Chordata; class Ascidiacea; order Phlebobranchia; family Cionidae; genus Ciona; species Ciona savignyi. Next base: position 216,071 of record CH001999.1, read on the forward strand.
TTGTAGAAATTGTTAGCAGTGCTATGTTAAAACTAACAATCAAATATAAACAAAAAAAATAAAAATGTCTTTTAAAATGCATCTTTCTAAAAAAAAAACGATGCCCTAAATTTTTTAAACCTCTTTAGAAATTGTTTAGATATTCACATTTTCTAAACAATTCACAATTTTACAAAATATTTACCTGGTGTTTTAAACTCCAGTGTTGCCGAACAAAAACCTGCCGGACACTGAACAGTGTTGCCAGTGTAAATTGAGACGATGTGTAATGTGTACATTGTGTCAGATTGTAGATTATATGCAGTAGCTTGGTAAACACTGGTGGAAATATCGCAGCTTGCAGTGTTGGTTGTGTTTCTCGCATTTGATGCTGCAGTGTACTGCTGCAATAAAAAAAACACAGTTACTGCATTTGCGTGGCAAAAACATAAAGATCATTAAGTTTTTAAATAGGATTGCTTAGCACAAATATAAAGTTAGAATAATAATTTTCAACTTAATAAGAAACATTTTGGAAAGTTTTGATTCTATTTTTAATCAGTCAAAAATGCTGCGGACGTATGTTGCCCATGCCTGGTCTAAACCATCTGGAAAGGTTACCAATTTGCATGAACACGAAAACAAAAAGGCAAATTAGTTATATCGTGAAATATTATGAAAAGTTTAGCCAGACACTGAAATCTAGAATCCGAGAATGACTATCATTTAATCACTGTATGTTCTTTTTTTCCATTTTTATATATTGATAATAATAATAGCCGTTAATTCCTATGGCTGTAAAGGTGGAATTTCACTCCTGTATAAAATGCAGAGGGGCTTTTTTAACCATTTTGTAGCTTCGAAAGAGATGTAAATTGTTGCAGAAATATTTGTAGCAATAAAGTATATTTTATCTTATTAAAACTAGTTTTTGATAATTTTAGCATCATTTAATATTTATTATTGTAATGCCTTTTTCCCTATTTTTCAATTTACAAAGAAAAAAAATCAACCTCTTTACTAATAAAATTGCATCTTTTTAAAATAAATAACGAAAGTAATAAAATAATATCCGAAACTTACTGTCATTTTTGGGTCTTTTTTTTGTGATGCATGTTTCTTTGTAATAGAGATTTGAAATGATTGGTAACCAGGTGTCAATGGTGCTAACCAGGTTACTGACATATTCACACTTCCTTCTTTAAAATCATAATTTGGATTTGATGTCTTGATATCGCGTGGAAAGGTATTTGATAAATCTGGTTGAATATTTGTAAAAATGAACTTTATTGATGCAC
>CH001998.1:0-38670 GCA_000149265.1 Ciona savignyi
TTCCCATGGTAAGTATACATTAATTATAGTTAATTTTAAATTATTATTAGTAAGTGTTACGATATTTATCATATTTTCAATCAGTATATTATGTGTTACATTAAAATTATTAAGAATATGTTGTTTAAAAAAAATAGCGGTACCATAATGACATTTATTTTTAGGGTCATTGGAGATGGTGGTATTGAAAAAAGACGATAGATGAAATTGATTTTCGATTTTCGAGATGGTTTCACTATCCACGCGGTGAGTTTCTTGTACACATAATATATCAATATTATTATTATTAATATAATTATTTAAATGATTTACTTTTGTTTTAAGACCATTAATATTAAGCGTAGCAATATTTAAAGGATAATTATTTATTATTATTTCATTATTATTTGTTATATCCATTGTTCTACATTAACATATTCAAATATACTATTAAATTATATATATGGTTGCTTATTAGATTGTGTGTATATAACACTATGATTGTTTATGACTGTTTATGATTGTTGGGTGGTGAGTTTTCTTTTCTTCGATGGTGATTCTGGCGGGAACAGTTTAATTCGGTGTACAGTTCTTTGTATGTGGGGTGGCTGTGATGTGGATTGTTTATCTCTGTCGTCTAGTCCAAGGTTTCTATGTGCCGTTTTAATAATATGCATGGCTGATTCTGGAGAGTTTTCAGTTGAGGGGTCTGTGGGTAAGGGAGATTGCTCAGTTGATGCTGTTTGTGATGAAGCGATTGATGGGACTTTTGTGTCGGAGTATTGGTCATGGTCCGGTGATTTCGATAGTTGGGTTGGCTTTTGAGGTGTGTTGGATGGGGTGGTCTGTTCTTCGGAATTGGAGTTGTGGTCTGAATTTGGTAATATTTCTTCGTTGCTAAACAGTGTTGTAAGATTGGTTGGTTCGTTGGTTATTGATTTGGGTGTTGAGTTGGCTGAGTTGGTTGCTATTTTCCTGTTTTTCTTTTTAACTCGTTTTGGAAGTCCCAAATTTGGTCCTGCAGTAATTATTGTGTCGTTCTCATCGTTTGTATCTTCGGTGTCATTGAATTGGAGTAGTGTGTTAAACATGTTGCTGGTTGGGGTCGGGTTATTTTGTACCAATATTTTCTTTTGGGGTTTCGGCAAGTTTGGGGTGATCCATTGATGTAGTTGGGTGTGGGGGTGTTTGATATCTTGTTCTCGTAGGGTCAGGGTGAGTTCCGATATGATGGGATGGTTGTGTGTTTGGGTTGGATCGGCATCTTCGTGTTAAATGTCCATATGTCTTGCAATTGGCGCAATATCCTTTTTTTGGACACTTTTGTTGTGTGTGGCCACGCTCTTTGCAATACCGGCAAAGTGGAAGGTGGGATTCACCGGGGTCGGGTTACCGTTACCCAGCGTCCCCCGACCTTCATCACTTTCGGTATGTTGTTAATATTAACGTCAAATAACTTGATCGTTAACCAACCGTTCTTAATTTCAGGGAAGTGGCGGTGTGTTCCGAAGTAGAACGAATGAATTCGACCCCACTTGTATTTTGTGAGGAGCTGCCGGAGTCGATTTTCTGATACCAAGCAAGGGACCGGGTAGAGGGTGACTATCTCCAAGGGGGGTTCCGGAAATTTGGCACCGATGTTCATGATCGTACCAGCTGGACCAGTGAAGGTGAGGTTGTTATCATTAATTTCTTTTATGATACTCTCCAGGTCTGGGGATTCTCCTTCACTACCCATCTTGAGCGTTATAAGGAACTCAGAGTCCTTGAAACTCTCCGTTATGACGCCTTCGATATTTGGGCTTAAGTAGCATAAAGGTGCGCTATCAGAGAAGATCTCCATGAAGGAGGAAACGCTAATTAATTCCACATTGCCAGACAGTTTGATAAGAATCGATCGCGACATTATGATTTCCAGTTCTGGGACGTCTTCGGTGTTGCTCATCATGATAGTTTTTTTGCAGTTATATTATTGTTAATTATGTTAGTTGTGTTATATTTAATATGTTAGTTTTGTTAGACAGATAGTTCAAAATTATTAAATTAGGAACCACCGCGCGGATAGTGAAATTCAGGGGATATGACCGCTAGGTGGTCAATGGCAAAATAGGCAACAAATGGAAAAATACACAAAAAAATATGGTCGTTAGGTGGTGTGAGAGCAAAATGGCACAGAAAAAAGGAGTACAATATTGTTATATTGAGTCACTAAGTCCATTTAGCCCTTTTTCAAAATTAAATATAGAAAAAAAAAAAAAAATTAAATTAAAATAACATTAATTATATGGATTGAAATTATAGTGCAGTCGGAATTTTTTATAGACATATTCAAAGTCATATTGGACGAGGAGTTGGCGAATGTATAATTTAAATTTTGTTTTTACAACCCACAGGATCTTTCTTGAGAATTCTTGATTATACCAAAGATATGAATTTTTATGGTATAATCTCAATTTCTCTCGTACAATCCTGTGTTTGAAAAAAATCAGAAGTTTAGAAATAAGAAGTTCGTTTTTCGGGGTAAGTAGACCTTGATTATATAAAATTAGATTGGCGTTGTAAACGTAAGTAAAATTAGATATTTCGTTTGCGTAGTTATAGATTTGATCTATAATGATTTTGGTTATTTTACACGTGGTTAAAAGATGGTGGAAATTATCGGTTGACGCTTTGCAGAAGTGACATCGGCATATATATGTTTTACCAGCGAATGCATTTCTAATGTTACGTATTTTAAACCAGTCACCGTGGGGGAGGATGTTTCGGACGAGTTTGTACGACATATCGCGATCGAAATTTGAAAAAAAGGGCCGAATGCTTTTAGAGGTAAGTGATATATAGTTCCATGATATTATTGATTGATTACTTTCTATTTCAGTCGTCGTAGCAATATCCCGTACCAAGTTTTTATATATATTTCGCATGCTTCCGTTGCTCCAGTCAAAAATATTACGTTGTAACGTGTAAAATATATGGCGAATGGATTGATATAAAGCATTAGGATATACGGTATTTGGGAGGCTATTACTATATAATTTTTTATTTATTGAGAGCATGGTTGAACCCAGATTGAAACGAGCCCAGACATGCCAGAGTTCAAAAATATTATTAATTTTCTGTTATAACACCCTCAATTATATTTCCATAATAATGGAGGGCTTGCACGTTCGGCAAAAATTTCCATAAAGGACGAAACACTTATTTTTCAATTTGTTAAAAGGTGAGTAGTGAAGATGCCAAAATAGCCTATTTTATGCTGATTTGTTTGCAATAAACTTTTATGTTGTATTAAATCAATTATTTAAGGTAAGTAACTCTATGTTTAAACTTCTGAAATTAAACATGCGGTAATTTTGTTACGTTCACAAGGTGACTTTGAGTTTATCGTTTTGACATGCTTTACTTTTTATTATTTAATAAAAGAGACTGACTGAACCACACAGTCAGTAAGTATATTTGTTTTTCTATTTTTAACTAATTATTGTGTTCACTTTAGTAAAGTTAAATGCCGTTTTCCCCTGTGTTTTGCTACTGTGATTTATGATTTTTGCTCAACCTGTTTTTACCTTATTTTTTAGAAAACCATTAAAAGCTGAAAACAAACAAAAGAAATGCGTTATTTATTGACAGTGGTGCTCCCTCCCAAAGAATATTAGGTAAATAAATCCAAGGTAATAAATCTAAAAAAAGTGATCGATGAAATAATCCAACGGTTTCACAGTTCTATTTGAATAATACGTAATTTAAACCAGTCATCGTGGGGGAGGATATTTCGAGCGAGTTTGTATGACATATCGCGATCAAAAATCGAAACTATATAATAGCATCGTTGAGCCTTGATTAAAGAGAGCCCAGGCATGCCATAGTTTAGAGATATTATTAAGCGATTTAAGAAGTTTAATTGTTCAAATGACTTGACGAGCATCTAATCTAGTTTTATTATTGGGAAATTCTAGTCCGCCATTCTTATATGTTGCATATAGTTTGGTCCGACTCATATATTCAAATTTGTATGTGTGCCACACAAATTTAAATATGATAGAGTTTATTTGGTTCAGACGAGATTTATCGATGATATTAGAGATGGCCAATTAAGTTAAGAATAGGGAGGATCAGGTATTAATTATAGAATTTTATTCGATTTTTTTTTGAATGTCTGAACAATTGAAATATTGGACTAGGGACGTATTTCTATAACCGATTCATTATCATTACTAACTAATAATTTATTTGCGTTTCTATGATATTGATTTTTTGATCTGAAAAAAGTTGATATAGATGGAGTTCATAAAAAAATCGTGCAAGGAAGATTTAGTTAGACCCAGAAAAAATAGCGAGATCGTCCGCATATTGTTCTGCTTTTATTTCTATATTATTTAGTAGTCGGTATCCAATTATTATATTTTTGTTATTAGTTAATTTACGTGTAAGAACTTCCCCGCTTATTAAAAAAAAGTATCATAGATAAGGGGCATCCTTGGCGAATGCCTATTTTTATAGATTTATGTGGAGTAAAAGTTCCATTTACTTCAATTTTACTAATAATTTCCGTATATAATATTCGTATCCGTTTGATTGATGATGATGGAACACCAAATTTCTCTCATATTTTAATTATAAAAGTCGGACTAGTCCGATCAAAAGCTTTTTGAAAGTCGATCGCAAATACGGGTTGGTGAGGTTATTATTAAAATGTTTAGCAAATTCAACTGCGGCTTGCATATTATTATATATAGCGCGTTATGCATATGCCTCCCATTAAGTCCACAATTTTGATTTGGGCTAATTATGTAGTCAATAATGAGGTCGAAACGGTTACTTAAAATTTTACTGAGAATTTTGTAATCACAATTTAAGAGGGAGATGGGCCGCCAATTTTTTAGATCATGTTTATCACCTTTTTTATGTATTAATTTTACAATAGCTATTTTTTATGGTGGGGTTTGTTAAGTTAGCGATGATTGTTTTACCCAGATATTATTAAATAATTCTACAAGGTCATATCTGATATCGACTTACTTAACTTGTGGATCTAGAACCCGATGAGCGAACTTTATTAATGTCATTGGAGATAATATTTTGCCCGATGGATATCGCTTAAACAACTTCGAAATTAAAACTGAACAGTAAGTACGCTGATAACCTTACGATTTTTTCCAGTAATTCATCCTCTATTAAAAAAAATATTTAACGCGAACTCCATATATATATATGAATAATATCTGATCATAAATTAAATTTTCAAAAAAACGAAAGTGATTAAATTAGTAAGGATATAATATTAAGCATTAACCAAATTAGAAAGAACCCTCCTCCCTAACATATTTATTGTTAAAACCGTTAAAATTCTCGGTATTTTTTTAAATCTCGAAATTGACTGTAGGGACATAAATTGGGATCGATATGGGATATTTCCTGCCGTGCGCTTGCTTATATCGCCTAAAACATATAACTAAAATAACGCAACTATGGCATGAATGGGGGGCACGATTTAATCTAGGCTCAACTATGTGCCCCCTAAATAAACTATTATATAGTAACAGCTTACCAAACGCCGCTTTCCCTGATCCATTCTATCGTGACGTTCGACACGCATATTATAAACTGAAACGTTGTGATTATAACTGGGAAAATGGGAAAATAAAAGATTTTTATAACGCATTAATCGCTCAACTTACACCGATTCATAATATCGAATTTAATAATAAACTTATCCCATGGAAATATATAAACCTACAATCAAAAACGATTAAACCCTTTTTCTCCCACGTAGAACGCGATATTGCGTACAATATTGCACGAAATCTCTTACCTCACGGTGATTGGTTTCGGACAAGAAATATCCGCTCTCAACACGGTGGTAATATATACATACATCCGTAATTGCAAATTATGCAGAAATAATGACGATAATTATTCTCATATTTTAACAAATTGTAATAAAATACGTACAGTAATAGACGCAATACATAATTACGCAAATAAAATATCTTTTAAAACTCATAATCGAAACGATTCCCTAATATTATACAATAAAACGGACCTCGCACAAAAAGACGAGATACTTCTACTGAAGCTAATAATGATAACTAAATGCGAAATATTTTACGCAAAACGCAAACTGGATATTCAAAATAAATACATGTGGAATAACGACTATTTCGTCAGGAAAAATTTATGGGTCGTTAAAACTAAATTCAAATTATATGTCAGAAAAATGATTGATTGTCAAATATGATTTCGATTACATATATGATAAATTTAAATTACTTTCCAATTTTAATTCATATATACAATAAATATATATTCTTAATTATATGCTACAAGGTGCATTACAGCGACTCAATAATTTAATAATAAAAAAATATATATATATATATATATATATATATATATATATATATATATATATAATATAAACTAACCTGTATCACCAAAAAGCAGGTCCTCTATTTGTCGGAGACTTTTTTCATACAGATTGTGACTTCCGCATTTGAAACCTCTTCTCAACCTGAACCACCAATCTCACCTTATGTTAAAATCAAACCTGCAACAAAAATTAAAATTCAATGTATACGAAATTGTGTTGTTCGCTAAATAATAATGTCTTACACGTAAATGTGTCAATTAGAAATGAGAAAACGTTATGCAATTATACTGTACGGCCGGATATCCGGTAAAATGTGCCTTAGTCGCCCAATAAACCCAAAAAACATTTGAAAAAAAAGCGCATTCTTGCCAAATAGCAGATAGAACCCTTGGATTATTTTCATCCAATTGATCCTGAAGGAGTAGTAGCTGCTTCATCCCTGCCCTCCCCTTCATAAGGTAACTAGGTTGGAGCCATAAGACCCCATAACGCCTAGATTATCTTTGTACTTTATATAATTATTTATTGCACAAGTCCGGCTTTTCTCGGGATTCTGCGTCGTGTCTTTTTAGTCTGTCTTGGCTTGTGAAATAAATAATTCAGTGTGTTTGTTATCTGTTGCCTTATTTTATTCCTACTTTTTCGGCAACACTGATAATTAGTTACCCGCATTTAATTATTACTTTTGCACATTATCGTTATTTTTTTCCAATTTTCTTGAATTTTGGGACGGCGAAGCCCTGCCCAAATTTTTGAGGTTATAGCGCCACCTATCGAGTTTTTTTAGTATCTCACGCGTGTCTAAAATTTTTACACAAACAAATCGTCTTAAAATAAACCAAATCGTCTTAATATAAACCTTAATATACTCACCAAACATACTACACACCCTTACAACAATAAAAAAAATAAACATGGAAATACAAAGCATTGACGTAAATTTCAAGCGGTCTTTTATAATTCAACTCTCGGAAAATGTGAAACACATATCGATCTTCATGGAACTCTTCGCCACCGGAAACCCTTTGGAGCACCTCGTCGATCACGTGGATGGGGTGATCATGGATTCGTTCAAGGACGCAACCTTCCTCATAACCGTAAAGGACGACGATGCATCACCATCTGCAGAACAACTGATTGATAATTTAAATAAAAACAAAATAAGATTTACCTCAGAAAACGGAAACACGATGAAAAAAATTGCTAAATTGCCAAAGCCCCCACTGGAAACGATCTCTCTTCACCCACTTCCTGCCTTTGTTGAAGATACAAAATTAAAACAAATATTAGAGAACTACAAGTGTGGAAAACTTGATTCAATTAAAAGAAGCACCCACCAAAATTTAAAAAAAATTAAAAATGGATGGGTAAATCTTCACTTCACCAAACTAAATATTAACAACATACCCAAACTAATTAAAATCAGCGGTAAATGGATTACGGTTACAAGACGCGGTGAAGGCAATCTACCCTTGTGCCGATTCTGTAAGGAGAGGGGGCATGTACAACCTAAATGCCCAAAAAAGGCTATTGCTCGTTTTGCAAATGCAATGGGCACATTCTCCGGAACTGTAAATCCAGACCAAGCAGATTAATCACCAAATATACCACATTTCTCTGGACAACTAATGAGAAAAGAGATCCCACCGGATATAATATTATTCAATCTTCTCAACTGCCAATCTCCAACCGATTCACAATCTTACAAAATGAGGAAACCATCATGTCAACCACCAATGAATCAACGATCGAACAATTCAGGCACACCATCATAAAAGATCAACAACACAACTTTGACATCCATAGTGTCTCCCAGTTCCCCAGTCTCAACACTGCACATAAAGAAAAACAAATGGTCAAAAACTCACCCAAAAAAGGTCATCGCCAAAACATTCCAGCTCCAAAATAAATGACACATCCGAGGAATCTCTTGTCCCGATCACGAACCTGAAAGAACATCCATAACTGCTAATGATGTAGAGGCAAATTCCACTGGGGCAAATGGGGCAAATGGGGCAAATGGGGCGGGCAAATGGGGCAAATGGGGCAAATGTGGCAAAACAATTAATGGGTAGTAATGGGTAGTAATGGGTAAGTAATGGGTAGTAATGGGTAGTAATGGCACGTTTGCGTCTTTTTGACCATTAACTATTACGTAATCATAGACTTACAACGCGTGTTTTTTAATGTTCTTTTATTATCACCGATTACATTTGCAGTCTAGGCAACACGGAAATTAAGACTACATGGCGGCCAGTATTTTACTTGCCCGAAGGTTGTAGATGTTAAGGTGTTTTCATATCAAACCATTTGTTCGAATGATTCAATTTTTTTTGGCGTATTTCTAATTTGATTAAAAACACACAACAGATCGTTATAACACTGTCATTCGTCAGAATACCACGTGCCACAGTCCGGTAATATATGAAACTACGGAAATACGAATATCAATACGGAAGGTAATTAAAAATGCTATTGCAGGCTTACCGCTAATGGTGCAATATAGCTGAAATATACGACATGGTTGATTTAAAGCATTTTTTTTGTGATTTTGACGGTACGAAATTGTATGTACTTATAAACGTTTAATTGCGGCTCTAAACAAAATGGCGTTTAGTCCAGATGTCAGTCAAAGCTCCGAGAGCCTGTAAGAAACCGCAACTCGTGGTGGTCTTTTTTATTCCTTTGATGGGGGGCTTATCGCGATCGCTCTCTCCAGGTGCAGTTGTCTGCGTGGTTCACTCTCGGAGATTTGACTGACATTTGGACGAAACAGTATTTCATATAATAATTTATTTAATTTGCAAAAGGAATAGTGGGTGATCGTTCGAATAAAGGACTTTCAGTGATGAATTTTTATAATAGTGCGCATTACCGGAATAATTTTTTTATATATTACCAGACTATTTTTTAAATATATAACATATTTATGTCCATTTAATAATGTTAAAATAACAATCGTAACATTTCTGGAAAGTTTTTTTGTAAATTTCCATTTCATTTTTTATATATTACCAGAATATATTTTTTATATATAACATATTTATGTCCATTTAATAATGTTAAAATAACAATCGAAACATTTCTGGAAAGTTTTTTTGTAAATTTTCATGCTTTCTGGAAAAGTTTTACACAAATTCCATAATATACCTGTATTGTCACATCACCACTATAAAATGCACATCAACACATGTTGACCGTCATTGCAAAATATCAAACCGTTGCAAAGAAGTTGTATCATAATGTCAAAAATTACAAGTTTCTTTAGGCGAACTTCGGAGTGTAAATTAAGGCAGGATTCGGGGAGCCAACCCCCCCTAGGCCGGTTGAAACAATTACTGTGCCAACTGATGAGCCTTCAGTGTCGATGTTACGCGCTTCCAATAAATGTGCTTGTTCAGGATTTTGTTAAAAAAGGGCTTTGTCGACCGTCGGAGAGTGATATGGTATCTGGGTTCTTTCCCGTTTTGAACGGTCGCCACTTTTATCCGCGATGGTACAAGTTGTATCCATGGTTGGAGTATTCTCCAAAAGCTGATGATAGTTGTTGCTTTTGCTTTCCGTGCATGCTTTATTCGATAAATAGTTCGTCTCCTTTCTGCACTGTGGGAATTAATTCATGAAAACGTTGCGATTTTAATTTTGAACGGCACAGTGATACCGCTACACATAAAAACAATGTACAGTCGTGGCAGGCAGACCTCGCACAAACTCAACCCAAGGTCGATGAGTTAATTTCCCATCAACGTGCGGAGAAGCGTAAACGAGACGAGGCAATGATGGAGTTAAATAGGGAAGCATTGACACGCATAGCTCACCTTATTTTAACTTTAGTCCGCCAAAATTGCCCGCTTCGAGGCCACGACGAATCAGCTTCTTCATCAAATAAGGGCAACTTTTTAGAATTTTTCGAAACGTTAGTGACCTATGACCCCGTTCTGTCAAAATGGCGAACTAAATCTACGCAACGAAATGCTACATATACAAGTCCCCGAATTCAGTTGGAAATCCTTGGCCTTCTTTTCGATTATGTAACACAATCAATCAATTATTGAAAAAATAAAGCACCGCTCTGACTATTGCTACACTATAATTGTGGATGAAACCACGGACATTTGCTGCCACCAGCAGATGTCCGTTTGTGTGCGTTATGTAGACCCAGATGGCTGCATATGTGAGCGATTCCTCAAATTTGTTTTGTGTGAACGTGCAAACGCTTCTATCATATCTTCCAACATCGTAAGAGTCATAAAAGAACTTGGTTTAGACATCCAACATCTTGTCGGACAGGCATACGACGGAGCCGCTACTATGGGCGGTTGTTACAGTGGTGTGGCGACCCGCATCATTGCTGAAAATCCAAAGGCGGTAGTATATGTGCATTGCTTTGCACACCGATTTAACCTGGTTATTTTGGGGGGGTTAGAACAGATGGATTGCGTGTTGCAGTTTTTCGAGAAGTTGCAACAAGTATATGCATTTTTTAATCGGAGTCCGCTTTAAACATCTCTATTTGAAGACGAGCAGCGCAAAGCAAATGTTAAGGTAAGGCACCTAAAACAACTTTGCGATACACGCTGGCTTGCAAGAGACGACGCCCTTCGCACATTCTTAGACATACAAATACCATTGCTGTCCACACTTTCGCGTCTTCAGAGAGGAGTTGATGACATTGGCGATCCCAGTTCTAGACATAAAGCACAATCGTTTTATCAATACGTTGGGTCTCTGGATACAGTTGTTACCGCCTTATCGATGCGTCACATCCTTTCAATGACCACACCGCTTCATACTGAGTTGCAGCGACCAGATCTAGACCTTTTAAAGGCAAGTGAGATGATAGTCGGACTAAAGGATCAAATGAAACACTTAGTTTCTGCTAAGTGTAATGTGTTTCAAGAAATATATTCAAAATCGACTCAAAATCTGGCCAAACTGTGCAGCGCAGTGAAAATGACCACAAAGCAATTTTGCAGAAAGCTGTGGCATTATTGTTCATGCGGAACAAATTTCTCTTTTTTTCTGGCGTTTGACCAATCAGCAAAGAAGTCGATTCCTTCCTGTTTCTTACTATATGACGTCATATTAGTGGTCACGCTTGATCAACACTTTACTTGTCAGTGTTTCCGCACAGCTAGAGGTTATTGGTGGTTTTTGGTCAACGCAATTAGTTTTGGGTTGTATTTATTACATATTATTATACAAGTTTAACTGAGTAGAATTGTTGTAAACGCATCCATTTACATTAATAATATATAGACCAGAGTTTGCAAAATTAAATGACTTAACATCGAGAGCAATTATAATACATTTTGTTTTGTCTATAAGAGATTGTGTAGGGGGGATGTTGTATAATATATTACATGGTTAAAGGTATAATAACGTGTCCATATGTGTAAAGTTTTTATTTACATTTCGTACACATACATCAGGTGGTGCCACGAAACTAATCTCTAGCTTAATTGGCTGTGCCTTACTTAGCACAAGTAGCGGATTAAGGGGGGGGCTAACAGGGCTGCAGCCCGGGGCCCCCATCATTAAGGGGCCCCCAATTCCTAACTAGATCATACGATTAAATTATTATCGGTACTTCAATAACTGTTTAAATTTATACTGATTGAACGTTATACTTTGTAATAAGGCTTTGTTGCGTCTATATGTACATTGTTACGTCACACACTACTGTTTTTTTCGAGGACGCAATTGCGAGCCTTGGTCTTAACGTGAACAAAGTGTAAGTTAACAAAGTTTACATTTACAGTTTAATTTTAGATTAAATTAGTGCAGGCGGTGTAACTTTTGATGGTCAAAACTTTCGCCCGGTATGATTAGGCTAGCCGGTAGCCTGTTAGCCAACAGATGAAATGGGTGTTAGTCTTCAGCATGAAATTTGCCTAATTTTGTATTTTTGTTAAACCGGTGGCCCATGAGTTTTTATACTTTACTCTTAGGATGCAGCGTAGATATCCTAGTTGAGCACAAAAGCGTGCAGCTGCTTTAGAAAAGAAGAAAAAAGAATCACATCTTGCTGAAAAGATTCCTAAACTTACAACTTTCCTTAAACTAAGTAGAAGTACAACAGCAGGTGAGGATGAACCCATTTCGCCCAAGTTGGACATTGGAAATCAGACTATACATGGATCTTCTATGCATGTATTGGATGAGGATGTTAATGCTTGTTCTGAACCTAAAAGTGTAATGGATGATGTTATTAGTGATGATCTTAACTTTTGGCCACAAAAAATTTCTGAAAACTTTAAAAATTACTGGATATAGCGTGGTTCATCTTCATGTCAGCATAAAAATCATGGTTTTAAAGAATCAGTGGTACAGTTGGAGAAAGAATCACAACGCCGATACTGTAGTATAGCTTTGTTTCAGCGCGTTCATGCAAGAACAGGAGAACAGTTTGATAGAACTTGGTTATGCTATTCTAAAACAAGTGGACGAGTTTATTGTTTTGTATGCAAGCTAATGTCAAGTACAGTGAGTAATCTGACCAGTGGATTAAATAATTGGAAACATGCTCATGAAATACTTATGAATCATGAAAATTCTAAACAGCACCTTGATGCCATAGCAGCTTTATGTGCTCGAAAGTCATCCAGTCAGATAGACAGCGATCTGGTGAAGCAGTATGAAGGCGAAGTCCAGTATTGGCAAGAACTTCTTCGGAGGCTAGTCAGTGTTGTGAAATTTCTCTGTGTCCGTGGCCTCGCGTTTCGTGGCAAGAATGAACTAATAGGTTCATCCAACAATGGTAATTATCTAGGCATACTTGAGCTTCTGAGTGAGTACGACACGTTTCTAGCTGAACATATTATTAGTAAGCATGCAAACAAGGGTCGAGGCCATGCGTCTTATTTATCTTCAACTATTTGTGAGGAGTTGATCGAGCTCATGGGTCAAAAGGTTTTATGTGTAATTATTGATGAAATCAAAACAGCTAAGTATTTTTCGATATCTGTTGACTCTACTCCTGATATCATGCATGTGGACCAGCTCACAGTGGTTATTCGATATGTTAAGTTCATACCGATATATTCTCACACTGGATCAGAAATTGCTCGAATAATTCTTCATTTCCTGGAAGAAAATGGCATAAACATTCAAAACTGTCGTGGCCAGTCATATGATAATGCTTCTAACATGAGCAGCAAGTACAAAGGCGTGCAAGCAATCATCCGTGAAAGGTGCAGTGTTGCTTATTACATACCGTGCACAGCGCACTCTTTAAATTTGATTGGAAAATGTGCAGCAGAATGTTGCCCCAATGCAGTTGAATTTTTTAATCTTCTTCAAAATCTATATTCATGGTTTGTATCATCTACCCACCGATGGCAGGTACACCGAAAGCATCTAAGGGGGTTGCCTGTTACAAAGGCCTTGTCTGACACAAGGTGGTCGGCACGGTATGATGCGGTACGTACGGGCTTTAAATAAAGGGTACCATGAGAATATGTCAGCACTAGAAGAACTGCAATCTGATGAAAATCAGCCGCGGGACAGTAGGCTTGTGGCTGAAGGATTTCTAAAGAAGCTTCAGCAGCTGGAAGTTGCCATTTTGGTGGAAGTTTGGGACACGGTCTTAGAAAGATTTCAAAAAACCAGTTTAACTCTTCAAAGAAGTAAACTCCCTGTGAATTCAGCAGTTCATTTGTTGGAATCTCTCCTCGAATTCGTTAGAAGCCAGAGATCTGAATTTGAATATTATGAAGATAAAGGGATAGCGAAGTCTGTTGTCAAAGTGTACAAAGAAACTTCAAAACGAGAAAAGACGAGGAAGCGCCAATTCGATGAGGGTTGTTCGAAAGAAACAATATTCTCACCCAGAGAACGATTCAGGTGTGAGGTATATTTGCCAATTATGGACGCACTGTCATTAGCTGTACAACATCGTTTGCACTCGTATATGCACATTCAGAACAAGTTTGGATTCCTATCCAACATATGTGAGCTGAGTAAAGACGACATTATGATTTTGAAGACTGCTTCCCATCGGAAATGATTCATTTTTCAGAATTTTACAAAACCGTTAGTGGTCAAGAGAAGAAAAAATCACGGAACTCAAGTACAGAGATAGAAATGCTTTTGAATGAAAATATGTGTAGCCACATCTTTCCAAACGTTCACATCGCACTTCGCATTTATCTGTGCATGGCACCATCCAACTGCTGTGGAGAGCGATCCTTTTCGAAATTGAAAAGAATAAAAAATGAGGCGAGGAATTCCATGGGTCAAGAGCGACTCAATTTTCTCTCACTTATGAGCATCGAAAATGATGTTGTTGACTCACTTTCCTTCACTGATTTGATCCACGACTTCGCCCTCAGAAAAGCTCGCAAAAAATCTATCTAACACATTATTCGTAGGATGAATGCCTATTAGCTTGATGAATTTGTATATTCGTTCGTTGTATTTCATTGTAATTTTTGATAGTATTGTATTATTAATGATTGATGTTATCTGATGCTTTGTTTCAATAACACAAAATGTTCAGTTGGTTCAGGTCAAGCCTATTAACGTTTATTTTATATTTATGCTATATATCGATAGGGCCCCTGTCGAAATTTCAGCCAGGGGCCTCGTACAACCTTAATCCGCCCCTGCTTACACATGGCATCATCTGAAACCAGGGAATTGTTGCTAGTCTAAAATAAAAGCTAAGTTACCGAAATTGCATGATTATTATCGTTTAGATGGACCATGTGATAGTTAAGCGTTTGTGGGCTCGCGCTTTTTAAAGCTGATTGCTTGTTCAGCCGGCTGCCTTACGGTCTCTTGCGAGCTGCGCAGCGGAAAGTCTATAAATTCACTCTCCAAGGATCGCCTACAAATAATTATTGTAGCCACGATTTGTACCGTCTTAATTCTAACTCGAAGTCTACAACTCTTGATTCACTTTAGTTATATTCTGCGTCTCATTCAATATACGGTTTATTCACGACTCAAGTTACTTAGTACGACGCAGGTTATCTCAAGTACGTTATTGTAGGTTATATATATGAGGTTATTTAAATTTCCAGAATATATAGGGAATTTACAAGGTGCGAAAAGTTTACGTGCCAGACGTTTCACATCTGCACGTTTGACTAACTGTGGGGAATTGGGTGAAAAAACTATGTTAATGATTTAAACGGCAAAAATACAAAAGGTCCGTACAAGGTGATAATTACGTAAAAAGTAATAAAACACGTGAGAAAAACATCAGAACGCAAAATAACGACGTTTAAAGTATAAAATATTTTAGACATAAATTAAAACAAATATATATTATATTAGAGGTGCCACACGTTCACCGAAAATACTCAAATGGGTGGTGTTTGAAAGAGAGACAATTCCGAACAATACGTTAAGCAAAATAAACCAATTCAAAACTTACCCATGTTGTGTCCAGGGATTCGCCATATATTGACAACTGATTATGACGTATTCGTCACGAGTTACAAGGCATGTTCATGTGCGACGAGGAAAACGGACGTTGTCCAATTCTTGGCCTGACTGTATGTACTTGAGTGAGAGATAAAAACGAGGCGGGGAACGAACTGCAGGCTGGGCCAAGAAGCAGAACTAAGTGACAGCAGAGCGGCGAAGTATGGCGTGAGTTCTTCCAAAAATCAGTACGGGTTTGTGACAGGGAGCGTCTTGAGTTCCCGGCCTTTCGCATTGCACAATTATTCCGACGCCAGTCGGTCGCAGCGAAGCGGTTCTTGAGTAAAATGCATTGATTTATTCGTGTGTTATATTGACAACGTTTGATAATAAACTAACCAACTTCCAACTAGCGTGGACTTGGATCCTTGGAGTCGGATTATTATCAGAGGCAGTATATTCGAGCCACTCGCTGCAGCACCGGGCGTTAATATACAACGCCAAATGTGCACCTACAGACGGTAAATCATTTCTAACAAAGCGTCAAACATTGCATCGTGCGACGAAACGTTTAGAGAATACTGTTGGTTGAAATTGAAATCATTGTCAACTCCCGAGGCGATCAACTACTTTCAGGCGACGCTAGTACACCTGAATGAACCACCGAGTGCACCCGATGTAATGAACAATGTCGTAATGTGGGCGTTGTTCTCGGTTCTATAACGGTCATTTAGTAAACTGGTGATTAATTCAAACCAACCTTGGACAAATGATGCGAACAACTTGTAATTACCGTGATCTTAAACGGGCAATCGATTCGTCAATGAGAAGCCATTTGGAATTACAATAATATTTTAATTAACGTTGTGTTATTAACCTTTAAACCTTTTTTTTGCCTTGGTCACAATGTGGTTCAGATATTTCTTTCCAGCATAATAAATACAAACAAGTATTGCTTCGGAACAAGACAGTCCTCAAGCCAGCATCTAATTAGGTTGATCCACCGGTTACCGAATTGACCTCTCAATATTTTTGTTATTCGTGAAAAACTCTACGCAAACATGGACGCTACAACTCTGGAACACAATGTAGTTCCAGGGGATACACGCAAAATCGTGCGCTTCTTAAAAAAAGAAAATAAACGAAAGGACGCGTCAATTCGGGAAAAAAACAAACAAGTTTGTCATATTTCTTAAAACAATAAAAGGCACTTAATAAAAGACAAACGATTACAAAAAGTAGTGCAGAAATAATAAATTTAGCTAATTAATCAACTACCTTTTTACCTGCAAATATTTTAAGATACAAAAAATTAAATGTCGGTTAAACTGTCATGGACCGATCATAATTGCAAACAATATTTTCTCGTTTTCGAAATACATCACAAACGAATCGGAAAATATAAAATACCTAAAGGGAGTCAAACACGTTTTTTAGCCTAGTTTCAAAAACCCATTAAGATTTCGTCACTAAAACCGTTTTTATTTAAAAGGCTGTATTTATATCGGTCGCGTTAACCATTCTGCCACACGACCGTGTACCGTCAAGCACGTTTTAACCACCACCAGTATTTATAGAGATCCGATTCGATTATAGATGAGACAGGTGATCAACAGAACCCGATTAAAACGCTGATTTGTTTAACTGCACCATCACCTGAAGCACTTCTACAAACGGAGAAATTGTCCACGAATGAGAATGTCACAACGGAAGAAATATAAACAGTGCCAAAACAATTGCAGATAACCCCGCCGTTCAACCCGACAAACAAAGAAACCTGACATGATAGATATCTTGTGCTTATTGTAAACACAAAATTAGAAAACCCGTACAATGTCGGGTCTGGTGGAAGTTTCCCGTTGCGTAGTTTATGTAAAATATGTCATTGCATATTAAAGACATTTTAGCGAATACTTTGGGGTTTTCCCGAAAATTGGTTAATGGTAGGTATTGGATAACACATCATTTTAGTTCGCAATGAAATATACTATCGATTTGTGTTGGGTTTAAAGTCTGAAAAGTCCGTTAACAGCAAATAGGCGCCAAAGACTAACGGTTTAGCGAGAAAAATAAAGATGAGGCGACAAGTAATTAGCAATCAACACACGAGTGTAATATCAATCTTCGCCATTTCTTCTCGGCTGTTAAACAAAGATCTAGTGGTGTATCAACTAACCATCTAGTGGTGTATCAACTAAGGCTTTTTGGCTGATATTAGTTTAAACAATCCCCATCGCTTCCCGGCTGTTTTGAGCTAAGATCAAGCAACCATCGCATTTGGCTCTTTTAAAATAAGTTCTAGTGTAGTTATATTGTTACACTTTAAGCGGGGATAACCTGTAGTCAGCAGATCTCAAACGTTATGATAAAATGCTTGTATTGTTGATACATACTACAACGGTCACATAAAAGCATAAGCAAAGATCTAGTGTTGTATTAACTATCGCGATCACTTCTCAGCACATTTTATATCAACCATCGCTTCCCGGCTAGTTTGAGCTAAGATCAAGTGTACTACAACCATCGCCGTCGCTTTTCGGCTATGTTGAGCTAAGATAAAGCAACCATCGCTTCCCGGCTCGTTTGAGATAAGATCAAGTGAAGTATCAACCATCGCCGTCGCTTTTTGGCTCTTTTGAGCTAATATCTAGTGTAGTTATATTGTTACACTTTTAGGCGAGGATAACCTGTAGTCAGCAGATCTCAACGTTATGCATAAAATACTTACTTGTATTGTTGTATACAGACACAACAACACTCAAACATACTACGACGGGCATATACAAGCAAATAGGCGGCAAAGACTAACGTTTTATAGCTGGAAAGATAAAAATGAAGGCGACAGGTTATTAGCAATCACAACACGAGTGTAATATCAAACATTGTCATCGCTTCTCGACGGTTTATCAACAACCATCGCGATCGCTTTTCGCCTCATTTTAGATTAACCATAGCCATCGGTTCCCACCTCGTTTGAGATAAAATTATGTGTAATATCAAACATTGCCATCGCTTCGCGGCTCTTTAAGATCGAGCGAGTGTAGTATCGCCATTGCTTCTCGGTTTTTTTTTTAGCATAAAATGCTTGTATTGTTGTAAACAACATAAAAACACCAAAACATTCAAACATTCTACAACGCTTTTTGTAACGTATCAACAACCATCGCGATCGCTTATGGGCTCATTTTAGATCAACCATCGCCATCGCCTCCCGGCTCGATTGAGCTCAAATCAAGTGAAGTATCAACCATCGCCGTCGCTTCTCGGCTGTTTTGAGCTAAGATCAAGTTTAGTATCAACAACCATCACCGTCGCTTCTTGGCTGTATTGAGCTAAGATCGAGTGTAGCATCAACCATCGGCGTCGCTTTTTGGCTCTTTTGAGCTAAGATCGAATGTAGTATCGCCGTCGATTCTCGGCTCTTTTCAGCTGATATCGAATGTAGTATCGCCGTCGCTTCTCGGCTTGTGTGAGCTAAGATCAGTGTAGTATCGCCATCGCTTCTGGGCTCTTTTGAGCTAAGATCGAATGTAGTATCGCCGTCGCTTCTCGGCTCTTTTCAGCTGATATCGAATGTAGTATCGCCGTCGCTTCTCGGCTCGTGTGAGCTAACAATTGTAGTATTAACCATCGCCGTCGATTCCCGGCTCTTTTGAGCTAAAATAGAGTGTAGTATCGCCATCGCTTCTTGGCTCGTTTGAGCTAAGATCGAATGTAGTATCAACCATCGCCGTCGCTTCTCGTCTGATTTGAGCTAAGATCAAGTTTAGCATTAACCATCGCCGTCGCTTCTCGGCTCTTTTGAGCTGACATCGAAAGTAGTATCGCCGTCGCTTCTCGACTCTTTTGAACTTCGATCAAATGTAGTATCGCCATCACTTCTCGGCTCGTTACAATTTAAGCGGGGATAACCTGTAGTCAACAGATCTCGTTATGTATAAAATGCTTGTATTGTTGTAAACAGCATAAAAATACAAGTACACTCAAATATACTAAAATAGTTTGATGAAACCATAAGTAATGATTTATAGTGTTGTATCACCCATCACGATCGCTTCTCGGCTTATTTTAGAACAACCATTGTTACAGGATTTCTAGGGTTTCTCAGGACGCTGTCTTTCTTAACGGCTACCGTGGGACCAATTACAAGGGCTTGCAACGTTTTCGCTTTATGATAGATAGATATCACTCATAGTTATATAAGAGTAGAAAAATCTGTAAAAGATATATATAAATGTGTATAAAAACAAACGAGCCCCCGTGCGCGTTACACTTCGCCGACCAAATTCTGACCCACTCCTACCTAGGATCCACACTAAAATTCAAACAAGCTCTATACGTACCTACGCCCCAACGCCTGCGAAGCGAAAACTATTTTTACAGCTCAGACGAATCGTCAGACTGATCAGCCACCAAAATTACGATTGGCCAACTTCCAAATTAAAACCAATTTACGATGTATTAATAAAGGAAAATCGACCGCAAAATAAATTAAGGTTAAAAACAAAATTATACATACCATGGCAACAGATAACGCTAAAAAAACAAATGACTTAAATTTTTGTTCAACAATATAGATAGGGATCTTAGTTACAAAATCGCTCATAAAGCTTTTTTTCTTAGAAGATTGGATTAAAACCCATACCAATAGAATCCATAAAAACGGAAAAATACCGATTACCAATTGCAAATTCTGTAAACTTCCGACGGACAACATTAACCATATACTAATAGAAATGCGCAGTGATAAAATAACGCTTAACGAAGAGATAAATAATGCTATGTTGCATCCGCAAGTTGATACTTTTATGTATATTAAAATATGTATAGCGCCTGTTCGACGACGGAAAAGACAACGTCAGCTTATACGTGTTTTAATTGTTGTCTTGGCTGCTTCCCGCGTGTATTATCGTTTTTTTTGACATGTTATTTTCTCCGCATGTAAACAGTTAAGAGTAATTTTCACAGGACAATTAAAACGTTCTGTCTGGTGGCTTTGTATTGCCCCAGAGCACTTTTCTATCCACGTAAGAGTTTCCTATATAGCCGATTGTGGTTGATAAGAAAGGATATAACGAGAACGAAACTAACTAACTATAATACTGAAACTATGACTCTATGACGTGTGTATCTAAGATGGAGAATAAACCTTAATGCTGAGTGAGACTTTGACTTAGATTCTGAAACCAAGGAAAATTAGACGGAGGCAGCGTTATGTGGTTTAAAGCGTCCAGTGGTTTCAAAGGATAAACCTTGGCCACAGCGCGGCTCGCTAGAACGTCAGGTAGTGCCTCAACCTAACCGCTACCGACGACTACAAACAACTTTAACTATAGCGAGCTCCACAGCTATATAACAATACAACAAATAATATTATTGGGCTAAAACTCGCTAACTATATAAAAAAATGAAATAATAAAAACGAAAACGCTATTAGATATAAAAAACAAATATACTTGGAATAACAATAACTTCACGCGTAAAACACTTTGGGTGATTAACCCTAACCCTAACCCAACACCAAAATCAAAAAAATTGTCAAAAAACAACGCAATCGAATGGGAAACGAACTAAAGAGAGAACGTATAGCACCCCCTGCTTTTTCCTTAATACGCGTATTGCTGTTATGGGGGCAGGCGCATTTGGCTGCTGCTCGTCGCTTAGCCAAAAGTTCACCTTAGGCTGTCTTCCTCGTTGCAATCGTCGGTGGCGGACACTGATTTCTGATAACTATATACCTGAATCACACTGCAATTAATTGGTTTTATTCGGCATTCCTGTAATTAAGTTCATTCTGCTAGTTGTTTTTTTGTTCATAAAATCACGACAATATATACCAAATAAATATAGGTCACGGGGACAGATAAGGTGTGGACGGCTATTTTAACTGTGTGAAATGGGTCGCGTTTGTTATAAAAACAGCGGACATTGCACCAACTAAACTTACTGCACTGGGTCATAAAAACGACGCAAATAGTTTTCCAGTAATTAACACGTTTACATAGACATAAGCAAAAAATGAACAATGTTCACAAATCGAACCAGCGATTCACCACAAACGTTACAACTTATAAGATATTCATCATAGAGAACCAACCCCCTCAACTTTTCTCCTTCTAAATTTCTCAACCCTCCTAGATGGCAATACTCTAATTAACCTAACCTATGGTCTATTGAAATTTTATTTTATGATGTGTTGAAGTGATTTTTATGAGCGATCCATTTCTAAAAAATGAGGAAATAAATGTCCACAACAGTAATATTGTTCCAAAATATAAAACCAAGATGTGTACTGTCGTAAACGCCTTTCATTTCGCCTTTCGTATGCAATTCGGCTAAGTACCCAGTTTCAAGTAAAACATGTGAAATGCAACGTTTGACGTGTTTGCGGTAGGTTAACTGCCACGTTCGACGTTAGTCGGGGGTGTTTTTGACCCTCGGTAAGCGCAGCTTGGCGTTATGGATGGACGCTCTGTGCTGCTGCGTGTGGCTCGAATATATGCTGACTCCGATATCCGACTTCCAAAGATCGAGTCCACGCTGGTTGAACGTTGGTCAGTTTATTGTCAAACGTTGTGAATACGAACACACGAATAAATCAATGCACTTTACTCGGGAAAACGATTCGCTGAACCGGCTGGCGTCGGAATAACTGCGCGATGCGATTAATAGACAGTTCGTTTTCCTTTGCGGCTTGTCAACTCGTTCTTTGTTTAATCCGGCAGATGCGACTTTTGTCTTGTTCCTTCTGTCAACTATTCCACAAAGTCTCAATAACCTAGCGCTTAACGCGCGCCAGGTGGCAGTCACCTCGGTCCTGCCCTGGTCAGCCACCAGTCCCTCCAAGCCTCGATTCTATCTCTCTCTGTGTGAGTCCTTTTCTGACGCCCAAACATCCGTATTTATAGCTCGCCCAAACATGCGAGCATTAACTGACGTCATATGTTTTCAGGTTAACTTTCGCACGCGATCAATGACCAATAACTGGCGCCATAATGCAGTTTCAAGTGGATGACGTCCATCTTATCGCGGATGTTTGAATTGAAGTGAAAACAAGGCGGACCGCTGCATGAAACAATCGTACGTATTTGTTTTGTTTGTGTGTGTAGTATACCCACCCATGTATTATATCGCGGCATTAATACAAAAAAAAAGTGTTTTTTATTTGAATAAGGTATGGATTTTGCGCATGGAAATCTTTGGTGAAACCGGCCCACTTGCTTACTTGGCGGACATCATAGAAGGTGTCATTATGGAGAGCTTCCGTGACTGTGAATTTCTGGTCACCCTAAAAGAAAATAACGAGGATCCACCGAGGTTTTACGATTTGAGCAATCGAGACCCTTTCTTTGGGCAGCGGTTTTGTGTATGCCCCCTTTCCTTGCAATATCTGCACAGGTCCAGGTGTGATTCACCAGGTCGGGTCACAGTTATCCACTTACCCTCCACTTATCCACACCTATTTTGACAACTTTGGGAATATTATTGATATTAAGGTTTATAGCCAGCCATCCATTATTTATTCCCGGAAAGTTTCGGTGATTACCAAAGTGATATACCCGTTGGAGGCAAATGTGTAAAATACGGGGGGAAATGCTTTATTCCTAATCGTCTCGTGTGATCCATTAGATAAAGGTACCGCAAGGTTCTTATTAACAGCTTCGGAACAAAACAGTCCTCAAGCAAGCATCTTACTTGGTTGATCCACCGGATGGTTATTAGTGAGAAATAATAAGTCATTTTGACTTTTTTTACAGTGCAGCACGCAACATGTCTCCTATTAACGACATATCTGATTTGGAACGAGCCAAGAGGCAAAAACGTCTTAGCGAACGCCATGCTCCTGCACCTTTCATTGCATCAGGCACATACTGGTGTGACCACCGATGCCTCGCATCACGCCATTGGCGCTGTTCTGCAACAATTCATTTTCGGCGCATGACGACCGCTGGCGTTTTCAATAAACGCTTACCCCTGAACTAAAGTAGATTATGTATCCTGTACCATGCGACATACCAGAGAACCAAATCCTAGACATTGTGAAAACACTCAAATGGGGAAAAGTAAAAATCCATTCAATATGAAACCCACCGAAATTTCCCCAACGTAAAAAACGGATAGATTAACATCTTATTGGACAAAATCAAACTGGAAAACATCCCACCAATAATCAAAATTGCAAAAAGAAAGGTAACAGTAACTCGTCCTGGGGAGACAAATCTACCCTTCTGCAGGTACTGCAAATGCAGTGGTAATAAACAAGTGCCCACAGAAAGGCTTTTGCAATACATGCAAACAACCAGAGCACACAATGAGATACTGCCAAAACAATGAGAATGAGAGACGACGCCCAAGAACGGTGTACCACTCAACAATGAACATGGCATCACTCCGCAAAAGTAAACAACATGGCCAAAACATAGACGAGGGCGAGCGACACCAACACAAATAAATCCCTCGCACAAAGTGACCAGCCGATCCCCTGAAATTCTAACATTGGCGCTTCCAATCCCCACATCAACTCCCCACAGAAACAACCGACACTAAATATTGTCACGCTGAAACCAACGGATTTTCCAAAGTATAACTTTTTTTGCGACCGACCATCACCAAAAAGAAACAGACAACCTCCGTCCTCCTCAAACGATTAACACACGCAACAATAGTAAGTAAGACCCGCACCGAAATGTGTTAAAAACAACAACCCACTCACACCTTCAAACGACAAAACAATGGACTTTAATTCCATATAATAAATACATGATGAAGCAAGTAAAAATTGGGACAATTAATTCAAACGGACTGATCAATAAAATCACCAAAATCATGTGCTATATGGAATATAATAATATTGATATATTGTGTGTCCAGAAGACCAACACAATCAAAAAAGAAGACCGTGATAACGCAAAATCCCGATAGGGCGCAGAAATACTACTTAACGCAAAACTTGCGACAAATCGCGGTTTTCGACAAGGAACAGCTATCGTCCTAAAAAAATCGATAACAGCAGAATATAAAATAACGCATAAATAATATACAAATATAGAATGCAACAATTAAGTAAAAATAAAGTAATCGAATTATGTAACGCATTCTTGACGTCCGGCGCGCGGCACGCCGCAATGGCAGAACGCGTTCAGTAAATATCAACTATTAAAAGCCACGTTAATCAAAGCGAATGACTTCAACATTAAATTAATACTAGGCGACTTACGTTAACACATCTAAAACAGGATAGAGAAGCACTAAACTTAATAATCTTCGGGATACCTTCAGAGATATTCACGGCAACGCAATTGAATTCACAAGAATCACAGATAAAACCAACAACTTCTCGGATCATAAATATGTCCTATAATAACTTTTAAAATCCATTATAATAATCGATGTGGTGTGAATCCCTTTATAAATTAAACAATGAAATCCTGGAATACACGGACGTCATAGACCACCTGTATATATATTGTCAGATGTGGAAACGGCAAAAAAAACAAGTATAAAGACCCATTAACGTGGTGGGAAAACGGTAAAAGCATGATGATAGTGAACGTAACCAAAAATCTCTTCGTTGAAATTAGTAAAGCGGAAAACGTAGATAAATCAATAGTGTCGATAAACTTGAATCATTAGAAAATACCATAACATACAAAAGAAATAATACAACTAATATAGACTCATATGAAAATAAAATCCATTAAGGTGCAATTGTTCGCGCTAAAATCAAACCGGTTCCAAACGATGAAAACCCGAATAAGGACTTCTTTCGGCTCGAAAACATTAAATAGAATACCGATCGTATTTATCCGTTTAAAAACAACGAGAGCACACTTACCAACTTGCCCCAACAAACAATCACGGAAATGCAAAAATTCTATGATCAACTATGGTCCGTTAAAAATGATTCGCCGCTACAAGATGAATACTTACACGACATAACGCCAATTGAGTTAGATGACATCACGCTGCGGAAATTACATCGCTCCATTAATACGAGCGAAATATACAATGTACTAATTAATATGAACAACGATAGTTCACCAATAATTATAAATTTGATTTGAAAGAACTCTACAAAATAATATATATACATACGTAAAATAATACCCAAATCGATGCGAATAGCAAAGGTCAAACTAATATATATATAAAATAAGGGTGAAAAACCCGACATACGCAACTGGCGCCGCCCAATATCGTTCGTTATTAAATACGGAATATAAAATAATCAGCGCAAGTATTACAAAACGATGTGAACAACATTCAACGAAATAATCAATAAATTACAAAAATGCGGCTTGTAGGGTAGATCAATTGACTATGCACTATATAATATCATGGCAATAGTCAATGGATACAAAACGATTTGCGAAACAAAGCTCTATAATAACAATATACTTAAAACTTCGTAATCAAAATTCTTCATAAATTAAACATCCTTAAAACTATTATATAAACATCTTATATAATCAAATAAATAGTCAAATAGAAATTAATGGCGCCCTCACACGACAGATCGCAATGACGGATGCCCCTGCAGTGTGCTGCTGCTGTTCCCCCTCGGTGTAGAAACACTGACCAAGAAAATTTTAAGCAACGCACAAAGAAAGGGATTAAAAATAGGAAATACGGGGAAATTAATGTACAACAAAATGCTGACTATCTAACACTTTTTATGACAGATACTAACTAATTTCCTCAAAGAATTAAAACGGTACGAACTTGTATGAGGTCTCAAGAAAAACGTCAAAAAAACAAGGAATCAAATTAGGAGTCTGTACTGCAAACATCGCGTGCGTTACATCACGCTAAAAGGACGTGTGTTACTTACTAATCAACGCGCTCTTTGACACACAGATCTTATCCAAACATATCGTCCTCCCAAAGGAAGTAAATAAAGAAATCAACAACTATATCTTTAAATTTCTATGGTACCCAAACATAATCGAGAAAATAGCAAGAAAAAAATATGTTAGCTCCAACCTGACGACGGCGGACTTAATGTCCCAGATATTAAAATTAAAATGCAGGCAACTCGTTCTTCGCGCCTCTTTTTATTAACAACCAATAATATTATATAGATGAACCCTGAAAGGAATGGTCAAGATAATACTTGGAACGACAAAAAACTGATGAATAGCAACTTATACACCAATCTTAGACCAAACGCATATACTTAACAAAAACAACAACAAAAATGGTGCCAATGCAAGAACAAGAAGCAGACTCACCCAGATCCCTTAGAACATATGTCCGTGTCATCATTAGAAGGTGCACCACTCGCTGACATAGCCGACATGATAGACGGGGTTATAATGGAGAATTTTAAAGACTGCCAATTCCTAATTACCCTTAAACAACAAAATGAAAGTAATAAAATTCCTAACCTCGATGAAATAGTTCATTACTTTCAAGAAAATGAAATAACATTTACCACGGAAAGCGGTCATGCAATGCTACCGAAAAACAAATTAGAAATTGTAACACTCCACCCCGTACCATGCGACATTCCAGAAAAGGATCTTCTCACCATCATTAGAGATTATAAATGGGGAGAACCTAAAATTGTACAATATGGGACCCATAGAAACTTCCTAAATATCAAAAATGGATGGGTAAACATATCTCTGGACAACCTGAAACTAAATAATATTCCACCAGTGATTAAAATTGCAAGGCGTCACGTTACAGTCACCAGACCAGGGGAGGCAAACCTACCCCTCTACAGATACTGTAAATGCAAAGGGCATGAGCAGCAAAAATGCCCGCAAAAGGGTTTCTGCCATGCATGCAAGAATCATGGCCACACAACCCGAGCATGCAGAGCGACCCAACAAACGGCCATCCCTAACCACCTTTCGCTCAACAAACAACATTTTCGCTCAAAACATATCACGAAATAGAAGAAAACAGCAACCCATGGAAAAAATCAATAAACAAACAGGAGATAAGACAAAAGAGCTCCGCTTCACCTACAACAACCAAAAACCGATTTAAAAGATACTCAACGAAATTGAAAACGAAGAACCATACAAAATAGAACCTCAAACAATAAACACCACCATGCAGATTATCGAAGAGGCGCACCAACATGTCATTGGACGAATTGATTCACACCACGGGTCAGTATATGTAACACCGGAATATACAACATATACCCCCACCAAACCCAGAAAATCAGAAATTACAAACTCTTTGCGACCAAACCCTCACCGAAGCGACCAAGGAATTCATCAAGTCCTCATCAGACCAATCGGACACCTAATTAAAACACCGACTAACCTACGCAATCATCACCTTCAATGTAATATGGAATAGATGGATGTCCTTATTACAGTTGGAACCATAAACACCAACCGGTTTCGGACCTAAAATCCAATCTATATTGTAATACATGGAAATAAATAAAATAGATATACTTTGTGTCCAGGAAACCCACACAATTGATAGCATCGCAATAGAAAAATCAAAGCGCAAAATAGAATTGTAATTCTTAACATACCGCAAATCGCGCATATCGGCAGGCACGGCGATCGTAATAAATAAACGAATAACAAACTATACAATAACGCAAGAAATAATCGAAAATAACACGGTTCAAAAGGTAAACTTAAGTAACGATAGCTGTAAAACAACGATATACAACGTAAACCTTTAAATCAAGTACTAAACTCGCGGCAATACGTGACAAATCTATAAACGAAATAAAAAAAAAACCTCTCCCCGTACGACGAAATAGAATATACGCGAAAAGCCGCAAATTCCGCGTAGCGAATAGACCGAATATACGTTAATACCCAAGTACTACATAAAACGAAAGCGATAGAATATAAAGATAATAATTCCACAGATACCAACAACTGTCCCATAATATCAATTAACGCAAAGAGTAATCAATGGGATAAACCAATATACAAGATACTAGACCACGAAGACGTTATTGAGCACCTAACAGTAAAATGGGAAATATGGAAAAAGCAAGTATAACAATGTGCCAAACTGGTTGAAAAACGGAAAAAATGATAACAAACAACACTCGATATCTATCAATTGATAAACCACGCTGAACGGTATAGATACGAAACTAGTCTGAAAAGACTTGACACGCATAAAATGTCCCAAACAACGGAAAAGTTAATTAATGAAATAGAACAGATAAAACGCAATACACAATCGTATGAAGATAAAAAGCATCAAAGAGCGCTTGTTCGGGCTAAAATTAAACCAATAGAAAACGAAGAATCACCCTCGAAACGTTCTTTAACATCGAAAATCGCAACCAAAATCGCGAACAGTCAAACGGAGACCTCACCACATCGCCAGATGACAAAATTAATGCTGTCCATCATTTCTACCGCAATCTTTGGTCTATCGAAGACCAACAAATTAACTACTAGGGATTATCTTAAAGAAATAACTTCTACAGAAATTAACGAGAAATGATCGCTGTAAATTGAAGCAACCAGTAACCACGAAAGAATACGAGAGGTAATGGATAAAATGAATAAAGATAGCTCGCCGGGTAGCGACGGAATTACGTATATAAAAAATTATGGCAATATATGAAATTTGATTTGGAAGAATTATTTAACAACATATTAATAAAAAAATATAATGTCAAATACAATGATAACGGCCATAATAAAATTAATCTATAAAACAAAGGAGATAAAATCCGAAATAAAAAAATTGGCGCTCCATATCCCTATTAAACAGACTATATAAGATACTTAGCGGAATAATAACGAAAAGATGCGAAGGAATTATGAACGAAATAATTAGTAAAAATCAAAAATGCGGACTAAAGGGTAGAACGTTAGACCACGCGCTTTATAACGTAACGGCAATAATAGAATCGGCAAACAAATTCATTTTTCAAACACATTAATAACTAAATAATAATAGCATTAATAATCATCTAAATTTATATCACATAAAACGTCAAAAAAGATGGAATCTGTCCCCGAACTGGAAATCATCATGTCAAGATCAATCAGTACTAATAAAACTGTTTGGACAGGTTGAATTAATAAGTGTCTCGACATTTATGGAAATTTTTGCCGAAGGTGGTGGTAGCTCTCTCTCTCTCTCTTTCCATTACTATTTCAATACGATAGAGGGTTATAACCGAAAGCTTCAAAGATTCGGAATTTCTAATAACCCTTTAAAATGCTGGCGGAAGACAGCTTACCGGACATCAAAGAGGTGATCGACCACATCAACAGTGAGAACCGGACTTTCACTGGCCCAAATGGGACGATTATAAAAGTGGAGGCGAAGCTGCCATCACCTCCCCTGGAAATAGTAACCATTCTTTTTTGGATATTTCACCGAAACTTATAAAAAAACGGATGGCTTACCATCAAAATGAACGATGTGAACTATAACAACATACATACCCAAAGTAATGAAAGTAGGGGGTAGATGGGTAACGGTTACGAGACCAGGGGAGTCCCATCTCCCCCTATGCAGATACTGTAAAGAAAGGGGACATGCCCAACAAAAATGTTTAAATATAATTATACTGTTTTATGGTGCATAAATAAATATTAATCTAGAAATCAAGCAAATTTCATTAACGTCATTGGAGATAATATTTTCCCCATAACTGGTCAATATATATTATATTGGGAGACTTTAATATAGTAACCGACGCTCTTGATGTAAAACATAACTTTGATAAAAAAAATCGCACATAGATCGGCGATGTTTGCTTTCCCTGGAAAAAGAAAAGAATATTAATGATGCTTTTCGATGTCAAAATAAATTTAAAATTTGTTACTCCCGAATTACACCTACTTCATCATCTCGTATTGATCGAATCTAAACTCGCAAACCGTTATTATCACGTCAAAAAATTGTTTTCAGATCATAATAAATGAATGCCCAATTCTATCCATAAATATTAAAAATTCAAAACGTTGACCACACCTACCTTCCTTTTATAAAATCGTAACGGATTACATGTTTATTTCCTGGCAAAACTGGAGGGAGATTAGAAAAATTATAACTACATTAAGAAAAACATGTTTAGTGAATTTACAACAGTTGTCGGTTCCTTACCATTTCGACTCTCGATCAAGGATACGTAATGGGTTAAAGTGGTACTTATTCAGGACTCGTGCAACGGCCATGAGATTTGCCATCTCACGCCAAATAGCTTTGGAGCCAACGGTAGGGTGAATTCAAGGATGAACGAAGCAATGGTAGTCAGTTCTATTGGTGAGTCCCAAGTGGACTGATTGATAAACGAGGCAGTGGTAGTCTGTTTTATTGCCAAAGTGCGTCTGCGAATGCAAAAGGCGTCTGCGTTTTCTGACGTTTGTCGTGACGATCAATGAATGCGTTGTTGTTCTCTTGTGCAACCGGTGCAATTAATATTATGATTGTGGGAAAATCTCACATAAAAATGTGCAACACATTAATTAAAAAAATCCTTGTGATTTTATATTAACGACCATCTTTAAAGTTGATTTAAAGTAATTTGCATAATAACTTGCTGATTAAAATAATATAATCAGAAATGTATATTTCTGGGTTCTAAGTGAGCGACGATACGGAGTCTAATGCGTAACCGCTACACTATTCAAACAGATTGAGTATATATGTATGTACCGGCTGAGGAGGTGTCTCAAGATGGCAGGAGGAGGAGGTGTCTCAAGATGGCAGGAGGAGGAGGTGTCTCAAGATGGCAGGAGGAGGAGGTGTCTCAAGAGGCAGTGATAGATTATTAACTTAGGTAAATATATAGGCTATTGTGGCTCAGCTCCGCATGTACAAATTTAAAAACAGTTTTTTTATTCCTGTTCAATGCCGTGTGTCTCGGTTACACGATCCTTCGAAGGATCCAATTTCTCTTTAATGATAAGCTAACATAGTGCGCATGTTCGTATGAAACACAACCTACATCGCCTATTTATTTTATTTTCGATGCTTGTAAAATCTATAAGAGCAAGAGGGAGGGAGTAATAAACCTCTTATGCTAAGAATAAAAAATGCATGCAGTTTTAAAGTTCCGGTTGCGGTGCTAACTAAATAAAAATAAGTTATTTGATTGTTCATCCTAAAATTATAAACATGGTTATCGTTACCAATCAGTCCATACCCGTACGTAATGTTTGTTGTTTTTGCAGATGACACAATCAAATTTATCCGTGTTAAATTCTGTGATTACAATGCGACATCCTCGACGTTTTCCGCATTTCCGATATACGGACTTTCGTATTTGCCTGGTCAGATTAACTAACTACAAAGCTAGCTGTATTTGTGAACTGATATTAGTCAAAATACTACTAACATAAATCCTATGCCATTTATATTGGGCGTCTGATAACACGTATACCGAGAAATCGGCGAACATAATAAGTTATATAGTACATTCATTTATTTATACAATTTTATATACAGAAGCGAAGATGAAGTGGTGTTGTGAAGACGAGATGTGATGAAGATCCGATTACATCCCTTGCTTGAGACGAGCTTTATATGGTGAAATCATACAAAAAATATATGCCCGGCCTTCGAGGTTCGTCGCATTGTCGACACAGAAAGAAGTCATTTCCCAGAGTAAAGTGCATTGATTTAATTGTGTGTTTAAGTTAGCAAAAAGTAGTTTAAGATTCTCTTTACCGACTTTTCATTCATTTACAAAGGCTTCCTTACCCTTCTTCTGTACTTTTTTAAAAATTTTATAAAAAAGTATTGCTTTATATGCATTCTTTATTCAAACATTGTTGTACACTTGTAATCAATTCTTAAGAGAATCAGGAATAAGTGTCCGTTTCCATATTTTTTTCAACGGATGGATGGGCTTGCTGTCGCTTTCCCACCTCAGTTTCAGATAAATACTGATGATGAAATGATTTCTCACCAACTGCGAAGTGTTTTTTGGCATTCACAACCTTGGGACTTTATGCGCCTTTTTTATTATGTACATGTAATGCATGTTTGTCAAAGTTCAGTAGAATCCTTTTGCACCAAGGACATTCAAAACCTTTGGAATTCGTGCATTTGCCAGACCTTCTGTTTATTCCCACACATTAATTTAGTTTTATCAACACCCGGGGTAATATTTCCGGTGATGGTGGTGGTAGCCAACATTTTTATACCAACACGAACATGTTACTTGAATTCCATTTCTCCTTATCTGCAAACATTTAATACAACTGCACTACACAAGACAAGATCATGCAGGAAGTGTAAAAATTGTGATTTGTTCTAATTCTTGTTGTGTACAACATTCACACTATCAAACATATCAATTGGACAACTACAAAGCTCCATTTAAAATAAATTGTTACATTTTGGGGTTAAAAAAAACAATGTGAGGCTGCAAAACTTCAATATCCCAAGTCCAGACAATATACCACCCATAAAATTCACAAGGAAATCAGACCAGACACCTCATTTAGCAGCAGCCGTTATTAGACAAAAGGGTAAATAAAACAAAACAGCCATCCGTTAACTAGCAGTTAATCAACACAATAAATGAGGATATAAATAGAACAATTACGGGAAAACTAAAGGGATCAAGGGCTCATCCTCCCTGGCCCCTCCGGCCCTGTTCTTCGGCCTCAAAGCGCGGCTGAATCTCTCGGTCAAGGCCTGCTTTTCAAGGGCGCCGAACTGTGGGGATTAGCTAATAATATAACTGTAGTCACCCACCAAATACCAGGCATGTAGTCGTATGCTATCGCAATTTAAGAACAAAAAACATGCGACCATTCTCGGACAGGTCCTCGTCGTTTAATGATAATCTCAAAAGTCGGGGATAGAACATTAAAGGCAACCATGGGTAAAAAAAATACAGAACGCCACAGAACTACGACAAGTCCTGTCGTAGGTGTGCGAACTTGCGGCAGTTATACCGTAAGCCCGTCGTCGAGTCGCACGCACTGGTCGTAGGTTCGTTCCTTTGGTAGCTGGGGCACGAACAACACAACACTGCTCTGGCTGCCCTAGGAATCCGTGGCGCGGTCCGCTCGAGGTTGGCCAAGCAATTGGTCAAATCTCAGCGTCGAGGGTAGTAGCCACAACATCTGGCTACGCTGGTCCGGCGGTTATCCCAAAGGACCTGGTCAGATAAGATCCGCGGCTGTGACGCCGAACGAGCACCACCTGCCCTTTCTTCTGTCATTTTTTCACCTCCACCCCACTCGCCTCTGGGCTGCACATCCCACACGTAGGGAATTGTAAATAGTATTGTGTTTGTTTATATAGCACTTTTTTTAAAAAGATGCATTTCGCCAAAAAAGATCATTGTATATATTTGTGTATCAACCATTTTTACACAGATTTTTTTATTAAAGTTGTTTTGTTTTAGAGTATTTTTATATAAAATTGCACTTACCACAAAAGAAATGCATCTTTCTTCAATACACACAACACAAACAGGATGTGCAGCTCTGAGGAACCAATCCTGCGTCCCTCCTAGCGCCCACCACGCTCATCCTGAGCAAAAACAGGGGGGTTCGTTCCCTTCCGGAGCCCCTGCACCAACCTTCTTTTTTTTAATTATTATTGTAGACGTCGGGGGCAAACCAAAGCCCCCCAAAAATCACCCCACCAACAATCGACGAGTGCCTTGAAGAGCTCCGGCATAATTAGCACTTAACTTATTTATTATTTTTTGTCAAAAGTTTTTATTTTTTCAAATTTTTTCACCCCTCACCCCCAGCCTAATAGGTCCCTCGGGCTTGGGCCCCCTTTTCGTGCTCGAGAAGCGTCACATCGCCCCACTGACCACGACCTTCCCCGGCATTGGAGTCCTTGGCGTCTCCCAGGTCGAAACAGTCCCAAGTGATAGCACCTAATGCTCGACTTGTTTCGGCCTTGGCCGCCGGGGATTCCCAGAACGACCATTCTTCTAATAAATATTTTTCAGATAATATCTATATATATCGTTGGCGGGACTTGTCCCGCCTCGATACCGAGTGCTGCAGAGCGGCAAAATAAAGAAGAAACCGACGTCGCTCTGCAGCCAAGGACCACCCGAACTCAAGCCAGCACCGTCGACAACCAACATCCTCAAGTCGGCGGTTGCTGGAACAACTCTACAAGACCATCTATAATTATCACCCTGTGCAGCAGGAGGCCGTGCTTTTAAAACTACTCTGTAGTGGCTTATGATAATATTGTGCTCCTTTTTCGCTCGCGTTTAAGTTGATGCCATTAAAATCAGTTGAATCAATCTTAAGTTTATTTATTTTAAAAATATTTTTATTTTTTTAATTTTTTCACCCTACACCCCACCCACCCTACTACGTGCCTCGGGCCTTGGTCCCTTTTTCATGCTCAAGAAGCGTCACATCGCCCCCACTGACCACGACCTTCCCCGGCATCTCCCAGGTCAAAACGGTCCCAAGAGAAAGCATTTACTTAATGCTCCACTTGTTTCGGCGTGGGCCGTCAGAACGAACATTTCTTCTTTTATATTTTACAGGAAAAACTTATAGAAGAATTCCAGCAGCCAAGGACCACTACATCTCAAGCCAGCACCGTCGACAACTCAACATCATCGAGTCGGCGGTAGCTGGAACAACTCATAACCATCTTAAAATAATGATCACCCTGTGCAGCAGGAGGCCGTGTTTTTAAAACTACTCTGTAGTGGCTTATGATAATATTTCTCCCCTTTTTCGCATTGTGAATAAGTGATGCAAATAAAATCAGTTTAATTAAAACCTGGGACGGAAACGATTCGTTTCCTCTATGCATTAATCGGATTTTTGAACTTGGAGTATGGTGCTGGAGCTTGCTTCACCCCCTGCTCACGGGTTGTCCTGGTATTGCAGTCAGTACCTCCAGATTAGGCTCACGTTTCCACCTTGGTGGAAATCATTTACTAATCATCTTCTGTGCACGTGCTAAAGTAAATGAGAAAAAACCCTCTGATGTTCGAACGTTCCAAGATAACAATAACCCTTAGCACCCGCCCCCCCTACCCCCACAAAAATCATCGAATTTTTGCTCACAGGGCAGATTGCTCGACCACAAAACGATTGAAAACCCTGCAAAAAGTTTTAAAAAAAATGTTCGTCTGATCTTCCGGAGGACCCCTCCTCCTTATCGCTTCTTGGCTCTTTTGTTAAGTTCAAGTGGTATTATCTGTTCAAAATTTTCCCAAAATAACAAAATTAAAATAACGGGAAAATAAAATAAGAAGCGACGCTCTGAAAAATACACCACTTGATAGCAGTCTTCCC
This sequence comes from Ciona savignyi, assembly GCA_000149265.1. Classification (NCBI taxonomy): domain Eukaryota; kingdom Metazoa; phylum Chordata; class Ascidiacea; order Phlebobranchia; family Cionidae; genus Ciona; species Ciona savignyi. The sequence continues at coordinate 35,926 of CH001998.1, forward strand.
AGAATAGACTTGGTAGTAACAAATTTGTCCATTTTTAACAAAGTTTTAATTACAAGTCATTCACGAATTTTAGGACCATTCACGTTTAAAGAAATATCTACCACTTCTTACAATATACCCTATTGAGATGTGCTTTAACTGCATGTAGAATGTTTTATATAGTATATATAGAACTGTCATAACGACATCCTCGTTTTCATTGTCGTACGACCGGCAGGTTAAACTACCTGTATATAATATTGTTTGTACATCAACAATGGGTCTTCATATAGCGAAATGAACGCAAAGAAAAAAATAATGTATTAAAGTGAGAGATGTAGACCATCTGCCTTTAAAATAAATTTGTTTAATTATTTAAAGAATTTGAACTTAAATGACAACCGAAAACGTGTGGCCAAATGGCTAATGCGAATAACTGTTAAACAAATTCAGCCATTTAAAAACGCGCACCGAGAGATGAACCCTCTCCAGTGTATCAAACGTAATTGAATATATTAAGTTATTTATGCGAGGTGTCCTAATAATATGACTTTTTATCTCCTGTGATTTGAATAAAAAACTTTAAATAAATTAAGAAAAACTTACCCCAGCGTAACAACCGTTCCCCTCAACCGTCAAGTCAAAATGAAATAATCAATCAGGTAAAAGCTGTCGCATTGTTGTTCATGCGGAACAATTTTCTTTTTTTCCTGGCGTTTGACCAATCAGCATGGGACTCTGCTTGAAAGTCGACTTCTTCTCATTTTTGTTTCTTTCTATATGACGTCCTGTTGTGGCCACTCTTGTGTTACACTTTATTGGACAGCGTTATGAATTCATAAAAGCAAGAAAATATAATTCGGAATAGTTTGATGGACGAAATTGGTAATGACGCTAAGAAAATTAGAAGTTTAGAGTTGTCAGTTATTTCGATTACTGGTTATGTGATTAGGAGGATCGTCAGATTACCTCGCGCCCATCGTCGGGTTACCGGAGCTATTGCAGTGTGTTGTATATGATAGACACGTTCCTTCAATTTGGTAGAACCCAATAATCCGCTGGGTTCAGGCAATGTGCGTAAAGTGCCTTGCCCAAGGAAACAACCGACTAGCTAGCGACCAGTTTCGCACCTTCAACCTTTCGATTGAAAGGCGACGCACTTAACCGTTAGACCGACCGGCCGGACAAACTTGGCGTGGAATGGTGTTTGGAAAGCGATTCCCTGTGCTTCAAGGTCATCTTGAAAGACTTGCCGATCACCAGACGAAGCCCCATTTTGCTGAAAAGAAAGACCATGCTTCAGCATCTGTGTAAGGAGAAATGCGACTGGGATGATCCTGTCCCAGATGATATACAAGCACGGCCGATTAGATGGAAGGATCTAAATCATCTAAAGGTACTGCCGTGTTTTTCTGCTCCAAGCTTTGTCGCAATAATACGACGAGAGTTGCATCACTTCTCGGATGCTAGCAACACAGGATACGGTGAAGTTCAACTAATCGACCTGTACGCGCGACCCCGTAGGCGGAGAGTACAGGACATGACTGAACAATTTTGGCCACGTTGGAAGTGGAAAACCGAGTCAAACTTAACACGGCAAAACGAATGGTGCTTTACGCAGCACAACTTGGAGAGAAAGTTCTAGATGACTAAGGAAGGAGAACAAGTGCAGCTCAAGTTCTCCGCCGCCCAATACATAAACTTGTATTACTGCATCGTGCTGCAGAAAAGAAAATCGTCTAATGACATGGTGTCGATTGCCGAACGGCCTTTCAAACTTTTTACACCTATAGATGTGGGTGTATTTACGGTGTTAAAACTGATTTCTCGTATTTTTTGAGTTTATTCAAAAATTTTCAATTTTTGAGAAGCCATGTTACAGTCACGTGGATTTCCTTTTTTGTTTTATTTTGCCCTCTTGTTTAAGTTGTACGTCACATCCTGTTTTAGTGCGCGTTGCGTGAAATCCTTGAAACCCTAGGTCCTTTCATCTTTAACTGGGAACCAATTGGTGGTCTAATTAAAACCATACTATTGTTAAAAGGTTTTTTCTGTACTGTACGGAAAATTATTATATATTTTGGACGGAAATTTCAGGTATGTGTGATTTGATTATATTTTGTTTCACTGACGTCCTTTTGGAAATCATTTTATTATTTTGTTTTTAGTTACTGCAATACAAGGAAAACTATATTTTGCGCGTATTTGATCATAAAAGGCCAGGCTCGTACTTGGGTTAAGTACGGCAGCAACACCGTCGCTTCTCTGCTCTTTTGAACTGTGATCAAGTGTAGTTTCGCAAGCGCTTCCCGGCTTGTGTGAGATAACAATTGTAGTATCAACCATCGCCGTCACTTCGCGGCTCTTTTGAGCTAAGATCGAGTGTAGTATCGCTATCGCTTCCCGTATGGTATGAGCTAACAATTGTAGTAGCAACCATCGCCATCGCTTCCCGGGTCTTTTAAGCTAACAATTGTAGTATCAACCATCGCTGTCGCTTCCCGGCTCGTGTGAGCTGAGATGGAATGTATTATCGCCATCGGTTCTCGATTCTTTTGAGCAAAGATTTGTATTATCAACCATCGCCGGCCCTTTTGAGTTGAGATCGAATGTAGTATTGCCATCGCTTCCGACTCGCGTGAGCTAACAATTGTAGTATCAACCATCCCTATCGATTCCCGGCTCGTTTGAGCTATAACAATTGTAGTATCAACTTTTCAGAAAATGTCAACGTTATGATAAAAATGCTTGTAGTGTTGTAAACAG
>CH001998.1:49358-89267 GCA_000149265.1 Ciona savignyi
CATATATTGTGTATTGTTATTTTTGGCCGAATGTCGGTATACGCGTACTTAGTCGCCCAATAAAAAAAAAAAATAAATAAAAAAAAAAAAAAATAAACAACCACCTTCGCTTTGCCCCGGCAAAGACAGTGGTGGTAATGTTCACAAGAAGGAAAAAATGGTCTTTAAAACCAATTTTTCTCCACAATATCCAGCTTAGCCTATCAAAGGAAGCTAAGTATCTTGGTGTCATCCTGGACAACAAGCTGTCTTGGAAGAATCATCATTCAAGTCGTATCAAGAAGGCAACTGCTGCTCTAGCACAATGCCGTAGAGCAGTTGGCCCTACATGGGGGCTACAGCCAAAAATAATGATGTGGCTCTACTGTCAGATTATCCGACCTATCCCGACCTATGCTTCATTAGTGTCAGTCAGCGCAACATACCAGCGCAATATACAGGACAACCTGCGCAAGGTTCAAAGGTTGGCCTGCCTATGCATCACTGGCGCCTTTAAAGGCACCCCCACAAGGGCAATGGAGATGCTACTTAACCTCCCCCCGCTGCACCTGTACCTCCAGGGCACAGCCATTAAAACGGCACACCGCCTGAGATGTTTAGGCCACTGGAAGGGGACTGGTTACTCAGTGTGGCACAAGAAAAGTCATATTGACATCTGCAACCAAGCAATGGAAGATATCCATCTTCTCTCATTGCCAGTGGATTGCAGTTCCTGCACTCTCCATCTGGAACGCCACTTCGCGATTCAGATCAGCGACCGTGACAACATCACTCCACCTGTACGACCATCTGACCCATCACAGCTTGTCTGTTACACTGATGGGTCACGACTAGATGGATCGACTGGTGCTGGAGTACTTATTCAATCCACCAAGTTTGATTACAAATTCAGCTTTCCACTTGGAAGCTTCCCCTCAGTTTTTCAGACAGAGATTCTTGCAATAAATCATGCTGCAAGGATTCTGCAGTCTTGGAACACTGCAAAAATGTCCATCACCATTGCACAGTGATAGTCAGGCTGCTCTGAAAGCTCTTATGAGCTTGAAGATACATAGCCCCTTGCTGCGAGAGACATGGTACCTTCTTCACAATCTTGGAGGGCTTAATCTTGTGGAACTTTGCTGGATTCCAGGCCACTCAAACTTTGATGGCAATGATCAAGCTGAAGAGTTGGCTCGTGACGCATCCAGCACTGCCTTCATCGGTCCAGAACCATCCCTCTGTATTCCTGTCTGCTCTGTCAGAACAGAATTTGGAGGCGTGGATGAGCCGAAAACATGCTGAAGAATGGAGACAACACTGTGGCTGTCGTCAGACGAAGGAGTATCTTGGACAAGGCCTATCCCTGTCCAGGGAACTTCTCCGGCTGCGGCGGAGACAGTTACGATCTGTTCTTCAGATTATCACTGGTCATGCTAATTTGGCAAAGCACCAATCCATCCTCATGCGCACGGCATGTGCAACCTGCCCCTTCTGCCAAGAAGAAGACGAGACTCCTTTACACTATGTTGGCCATTGTCCAGCATTTGCTGTAACCAGATGGAGGAATTTTGGAGTTTTTAAATCTGATGATCTCGCATCTATTCCGGTCAAGCATTTAGTCAGTTTCCTTCAGGACACTGGCAGACTTGACCGTTATATCCCGGATCCATGCTAGCCCTGGGCGCTGGAGTAATGGGCCTTCCATGGCCTAAATTCCTGGTCCCGGTAGCTACTGCGGACCCGCCCTTATTAATGTAATGTAAATGTAATCGCTATCGCTTCCCGGCTCTTTTGAGCTGAAATCGAATGTAGTATCGCCATCGCTTCCCAGCTCGTGTGAGTTAACAATTTTAGTATCAATCATCGCTATCGCTTTATAAGTCTACCTTTTTTCCGCCACCCAGTGAGTAATTTTTTGTCCCCCCCCCCCTTTTTTTCTCATTTTTCCAGCGTTTCCGCTTTTTTCGTCCCTACTAGTTATTTTCGCTTGTTGCGTAAAGGGCAACACTTTTTTTTAGCGAAATTTTGCTGATATATTTTCTGTGTTTACTATATCGCTTCTCGGCTCTTTAAAGTTTGAGTATTGTGCTTATTACGCTATAGGACAAGGCAAGTTATCTGCCAAATATCTATAGTGAATGGTAAATAATTACTGATCTGCATTTGCATCTGTTATTTCGTCGCGCACATTATTTTGCATACAGTGCCGAACTTTTATTTAAATGTTCCCAATACCTGGTTACTCACCATTTTTCCAAACATTGCTGATTGATCAAAACTAAAATACTGTGTTGATTTCATCGTTTTAGTGTTGTTCGTTGTTGTTTTTTTTCATTGTGTTACTACCGTATACACATTCCAATCACTATTCAGTGTAAAACTATGTTGTAGAGAAGCAGTACATTTTTATTTTTATTGCACTAATTTAAAATCGACTACTTACACGCAAAGCAAAGTTATCTGCCAGATATTGACAAATGGTGTCTCTGATGACACTTTTTTTCTGTGTAATTTATGCCATGTCGAATGTATATTTATTGCATGTTTAGTTGCAATTCTGTGAAATCTGGAAGGTCCGGATTTAGTTCATTTTCACATATATTGTGTAAAGCGCGCAGCAAGGTGCAATGATCACGGTTGTCAACAGGTACAGCAATTCTCTTTTGTAAAATCCCTTCATCTTGCCTTAAGTCGTGAAGTGCTGTGAGCAATTGTACGACATTTGTGCAGCTGTTAGGTTTAATCCAGTAAATGGTTTGATCAACCAGGAGGGCATTAGAGCATCTCCAGCAATCATTAATGGGATTAAAACACCATTAAAGTGAGTGATGTGTCCCCCCCCCCTAAATAAAAAAAATTAATAATAAAGTTATGATAGTGCCGAGTTAAGATGTCGTACCGACATAATTGGCGGATGGCGACACAGTTCTAAGAAAATTTCAAGGAACCTCTAAATGACGAACTGTTGTCTAAATTCACGATGCGATCAACGCGACTTACGTAAACGTTTTTAAATCCAGTGCGCATTTAATTACCATTGTATCTAGCGCAAAAATAATCTATTGTCTGTGTTTTAGATATTCATCATCGCACTTTTTCCTTGGAGCAAAATCGCGTATAAAAGTCTCCATTTCATCAGAGAGAGAGACAGACACCAGTTGTCTAGGCTTATACAGCACTGTGTTTCCAAAACCACAGTCTGTATAGCCTAGGCTCTTGTGGCCTCCAGGGCGGGTTTACGCCTAACGTACCCTACAGCCCGCCCCCATTTATAAAAATACGTAGTCGGTTATGCTTATGTATTATTGTAAATGTACCGTTGCGATTATCGGAGTTGTATCATAACAAAACATACAACTTATTGCAGGCACTTACTTATGTAAACAAATTTGAACAAAGGATTTGGACACTCCAAATAAATTTGCAGTTGTTCTGTATTCTGCCGATGAGGCAAGCTGGAACAAAGCTATGACAGCTCACTTCTCAAAAGGAATCGGTTGTCTTACAGCTCTTTTATCTAAAAATAAGAGATTTAACATCTTGCGACCAAAATTCTGATGTTGTTGGGTTACCTGGTATAAAATCTTATTTTACAACTTGTAGTATTGTGCAGAAAGTTGCCTTTGACATCTGGAATTCTTTCAACCAGTACTCATCTGTATAATGTTGTTGTGCATGATTTCACCACTCATTTGACCTACATAAAGAGGAATTATGTTGAATATAGCCTACAATATAATTTAACTGAAGTAGTATATCCCGGTAAGCAAGCCGGTTACAACACCTGATGGGATCTGCGATTCCCTACGCGCTATCTCGACTATCGAATGTGCGCTAATTAATTGAGGTGTTTTGCATAAACTTCTCCTTGACTTCTGTGTTTCGTCGATAAACGCCTCCGTAGTTTTATAACATCAATTGTATTGAGCAATTGAGGCGATTAACTTAGTACAAATTACAAATAAATCGTTAGATGTTGCAACGATATATATAGATTTTAGGTAAAAACTCTCAGTATTCGTCACATACAAGATGTTACTTAATGCGTTAGGACTCTCTCTTAGGAGCTCTCCGTTGGGAGTGAAATAAACTTATTATATAGACAAGATTATTCGACAGCTGCATTAATAATAGTTCAGTGATGACGCAATGTCAGCGCAAATGTCGGCTGCGGATATCATAAATCTTATGTAACATATGAGGTCGCTACATACACTTGTTGTACCTGTGTAACATCCAGAATCTCCACGTCTTGTTGCAGAAAAAGCCACCATTCTGTATATTAAACTTGCGTCCTCTGAAACAAAGACAGAAACGCCAACTAACTATTTTACCGTGTTCCGCTTGGCCTACTTCGCATCGCGAAACGGCCATGTAAACGCAGCAATAAAAGTGCTAACTTTTTCTCCGAAAGCCGATTTTAAATAGCCATGTAAACGAGTCATAAAAATGGCCAGGCTTGTTTTGAAAAGTCTTATTTAAACGGTCATGTAAACGGAGTCTTAAAAGTGGCCATTAAAGCCTATTTTTAATAATATAAATAGAGATCTTAGTTTTAAAATTGCCCACAAAGCCTTTTTCCTAGGCGATTGGATTAAAAAAACCACACAAATAGAATTCACAAAAATGGAAATATAACAATCACAAACTGCAAATTACCCACGGACAATATTAATATTAATCATATTATGGTAGAATGCGCAATAATTAATAAAGTAAAAACGCTTACTGAACGCATAATCAAATATGTAAAAGTAAAGTAACTTTTAGTAAGGAGATTATACTTTATAATCAATCATACGAATAATATTATAGAACTAAAACTCGCAAACATACTGAAAATCGAAATAATAAACATAAAAACCCAACTCGACGCAAAAAAGGAATATATCTGGAAAAACAAAGAATTCACCCGAAAAAACGCTATGGGTAGTGAATACCAAAATTAAAAAAATTATCCTTAACCACGCCAATCAATTGGGCAAAGAAATTATACGTGAAAAATTTAACTTACGGGATTTACCCTAATCAGATTATGGGATTTACCCAAAAACCCATCAACGAAACCTTTTACCCCATTTTTTTTATTATTCCTTTAAAATAGTTGGCAAATACTCTAAGTACCTACCTACCTGTTAAAAATTAATTGTGCTTAAAACTAGTCTAGCAAAATGCTATAAATACCTATTAAAAAGTGAAAACATGTGTACAAAAACCCACTTTTATTCCGCCCAAATTGGTGTACCCATGTAATATTATCGCGGAATTACACTGAACTTTTAATCATCTAAGCCCTTAAGTATATTTGTAAGTGTTTATATATTTTAAAAAAGATTCAATTAGTAACACCACCAGGTCACTACAGAGCATTTTATCTAATTAATTTGCTTCCGACCTCCTCTGCTTCTTTTTTTACTTTCTCTAGAATACTACCCGGACAACACCCTTGGGAACGAGAGGAATGGCCGGTCACAACATCACAGTGTCGAAGGGGAAGCTGCTGGAGGTTGCTGTACGGTATGATGGTGTGGGGAATGTCTCATACGAGTGCCCAGTCTCGACTTGCACCCAAACTTTCTCGCAGGCTAACAATTTAATAAGACACATTAATTTATTTGGCAAGACACAACAACGGTCACAAAATTTCACCTATTTTTTCACCTGCGAGAATGTTAAAATAAAATAAATAGCAACACAAAACACAATATTTCAAAACATTATAGACACTGTGGTGCAACCGATGGCGGGTCCTCGTGTGAGACGGGTCGATCGATACTTCTGCCCTGCCTGCGAGCAAGCAGGGCTGGGTAACCTGGAGTCGGCACTTTGCCATTTCCGATCTTCCCACCCTGAATATCTACCCCCGGCCCAAATTCTCAATTTCACACCCCCCAATAGCTTCACCCTCACCCTAAAACCTAAAGACCATATCACCAAACTTCTTTACAGTGGAGTGGACTCCGGGGCAATTCGTATGCCCCAATAACATCTGTCTCAGGTCCTCAGTTGCACGCCCTTTCTATGACGTGTACAAGCTGAGGAAGCACATGCTGGCTCAGCACAATCGAGCCCTTGTGTAGGAGACAACATGTGGCAAATGCTTGCGGCCCGTGGACACCTCGCAAAATATGCGGAAAACGGCATCGCACTTCAAAAAGTGTTCTGGCGACTCCCTTAATTCTTCTTCCCCCTCAACCATAACCCAAAAGACCTATCTATAACCTTGATTTACCATCAACTTGTAAATAGTATTTGTTTATATAGCACTTTTTTTATAAATTATTTTTCTATATCCACAAGATGCATTTCGCCCAAAAAAATATCATTGTACTGTATATATTTTTGTATCACCTTTTTTATACAGATTTGTAAAGTTGTTTTGTATTTTAGAGTATTTTTTATAAAATTGCACTTATCACAAAAGAAAATCCTTCTTTAAATACACCAAACACAAACAGGATGTGCAGCTCACGAGGAACCAATCCTGCGTCCCTCCTAGCGGCGGGAGGGGCGCCCACCTACCCCCACGCTCCTTGAGCAAAAACAGGGGTTCCTTTTTGGAGCCCCTGCACCCTCAACCCTCTTTTTTTTAAAGAAACATAGTACTTTAGACTTCGGGGGCTAAACACAGCCCCCCAAAATCTCGAATTGCTTTGACAACATTGCTACGCAAGAGTGTCCGATGGCCAACGTGTTTAACAGCCTGACCATTAGGGTGGTCCAAAAAAAAATTTTTTTTACTCAAACCTTAACCCTGCATTTTGTTAGAATTACTAAAATAATCACCCAGACCAAATTTCTTCTTTTTAAAATAATGTTTAAAGGGTGCTCAACGATATCAAAGTTTTGTGAAATTGTGATATGTAGGTCAACATGCAATATGCATTAACTCATCATAGGGCATATGCAATGTATTCTAAAAACACAATTAGCCAATGTTACGTCATAGTTATGGCAGTGCTAAATATAGAACAAATAAATGTTTCACCATATTGAAGTTTAAAAGCAAATTTAGTGTTTGTCTGTTTGAAAGATACAGTGCAGTAAAAAGTTAGTTTAATAGAACCATGCAGTGAATGCCAGAATAATCTTATTTTTTACAGATTATACCAGTACTAAAAGTGAATTAGATATTATATAATTGTTATGTTATTATGGCAACTTCAGTACAAACCCGATCAAAGACTTTCATGTGGCTAATAGGCAGTCCTTCATCAGAAGTTTTAGAAAAGAGACTGCCAACAAAGCTTGAAGTTTTTAAAACTTTTTTTATCACCACATTGAGGAACATAAAACTGTGCATCAAAGTGCTATAGAAACTGTAAACAAAGTGTTCCATGTGTGGAGTAATGCAAGAATTCCCACAACACAAAAGCATAATGCGGTCAAGCGACTTAAAAATCTTATCCAGAAATACCAAAAACTGAAAAAAAATCGCAATAGGGTCAGTGACACTCAACAAGACAAGGAAGTAGAATTTTTAACAAACTTAGAAGAACTGTGGGATATTGCACATCAAAATGCAATGGATAAAATAAAAATAGAAGAAGACAGACAATTTCTACTATGTCAAAGACAAGGAAGAGGTTACATGATGGGAATTGACAAGAAATTAAAAAAAAAAAGAGGAGAGAATTTTAAAACGAAAGAAGGAAGAAAGGGATAGATATGAGAGACATTGTAAGGAGACATTCTTAGATAAACCATCTACTTCTACAGAGATAGATTCGAGTACCAGCAGCTTAAATGAAACATCGAGTAGTGCAAGCAGCAATGACTACAGTTACAGTACCTCACCAATAAAAGTCCAATCAACAACACATACTAATAAAAAACAGAAAATAATCACACCAAATTTGTCATCAGCTTTAGACAGAGTCAAGATGTCAGACAGAAATGCCATGTATACTGTAGTAGCGGCTGCCAGCAGCATGGGCCATGATATAGGGAAGCTAGCACTTAGCAGAAGCACCATACGTCGCACAAGAATATCTCAAAGAGAAACAATTGCAAATGAAATAAAAACCTCATTTGACCCACAAACAAAACTAGTGGTACATTGGGAAAACTATTATGTGACATTACTGGAAACAAAGAAAGGGTGGAACGCCTACCCATTATTGTTTCTGGCCAAGGAATAGAAAAAATATTATCTGTTCCGAAGTTATCGCAGGGAAGTGGAGAGCGATGGCCAATGCCACAACTAATACCTTACAACAATGGGATGTAGTGTCACTTGTCCGAGGAATGTGTTTCGATACTACAGCGAGCAATACAGGAGCATACTCTGGCGCATGTTCTTTAATTGAAAAAAAACTAGAGAGAAAGCTGCTACATCTTCCTTGCAGACACCACATTCATGAACTGATTTTAGCAAATGTTTTTAAAGGATTATTTGGTTGCAGCTCTGGCCCTGAAGTACTATTGTTCAAAAGATTTCAAGCATACTGGAAATATATCGACCAAGCAGAATTTGAGCCGTACACTGAAGACAGTGGTAGTGGGGAAGACATTGTACAATGGAAGACTGAAGCAATTGTTAATGCCTTTAAAATTGTGAAAGAGACCCAGCCAAGGGACGATTACAGAGAGGTGTTGGAGCTGTCATTGATTTTTTTAGGTGAAACACCACCACGAGGAACACGGTTTCAAGCTCCAGGTGCATTTCACCATGCACGTTGGATGGCCAAGATGATATATTGCATCAAAATGTATCTCTTTAGAAACCAAAGCCATAACTGAGTTTGCAAAGTTCTCAGTCTTAGTATACGTAAAAGCCTGGTTCTCCTCCCCACTTCCAATTCTTGCACCAATAAATGACCTAAATTTATTGAAGACCCTAAACAGATATGAAGCTATATAAACACAAGTGTTTCTGCCTTATCCTTGAAAGTATTGAAGCGTCATCTTTGGTATCTTAGTGAAGAAATAGTTTTACTGAGCCTCTTTTCAGATGAAAACATCATACCACAAGCAGAAAAATTAAAGATGGTGGACAGTTTAAAAAAAGAGAGCAAAAGTGAGAAAAAGCGTTATAGACCAACAAACATCAAGGATATTGCTTCAGCTTGTTTGTCTGATTTTGTGACAGAAGATTCCTTGTCCCGGTTTGAAATACTAGATCTGGATCAAACATTTTTGGAACATCACCCACCCATCAACTTGGAATGAACAGCAACATTCCTACAAGACAGCGAAAGATTGTGTAATGTCATTGCGTGTTGTAAACGATTGTGCAGAAAGAGGAGTTGCTGTAATTGGAGAGTACAACAGCTTTCTTACGAAGGATGAGGAGCAAAAACAATACTTGCTTCAAGTTGTGGAACAACACAGAAAGAACTACCCTACTCCAAACAAATCTAATTACATAAACAATAAATTGATTGGGCTTGTAGAGCTAGAGCGTTTTAATAATTTCAAATTGCATTCGTTTAAACATGTTTACTCTGCTGTAGTCTATTGTACTTCTTTACTGCTATCTATGATTGCTTAATAAATCATGGTGTTTGGTTTTTAAACCTGTTTACTTTGGTTGTTTTATACATTATGCTTTCAAACAACATCGCAGGCTTAATATCAGAATATGGCTAAGTTTTAAAGGACTTGAGCAACCTCTAAATCTTGTTTAAGGGAAGTGAAATTTAACAGGATGAGTTTTTAGAACATTCCTCACAAAAAAAAACTTAAGACTTAAACTTTAAAAAAAAAAAAAATTTTCACAAATTTTGGACCACCCTACTGACCATCCATAATGTTTGTTCGCCTTTATTGGGAACGTACATGGCCAAAGGTGCAGCAAGCGAAACACTTAGTACTATTTCTTCCACTTGCAAAGGGGGGTTAAACTTCTGGGCGGTTGATTCCGTGTTGACCATTGATGCTGGTGAGTCTGATTTTCGGATGACCTCTTCTGTCGTACCATCTGTTTCTTCATGTTATCCATTTCGATGCACATGTTTTCTAATTTATCCATGATGTTTCTAAGCCGTTCGTCACCACGATGTGACGCATTGATTGGCCAATAATTCCAGCAGCATTACTTGGGCGGGTTGGGCTTGCTCTCCTTCTCTGATTACCACTTTAAAGGCGGCCCAAAACTGTCGCGGGTAATTTATACTAACCGGTTTGGGGGCTAGTCGCCTGTCTTTAAGGCCATTGACTAATAATACCAGGTACATTAATTATCTCATCTTTAGTTTCATTCGGCTCGCTGTACGCCAAATCGCCCATTGATTTAATTAACCCAGTGTTTTTCACTCAAACTGTGTGCCGTTTAAGATTTTCCCTCTCAGGTGTGCCACTAAACTTTTTGGAATTTTGTGTTACCAGTGGGAAAATTGGGCATACGCGACTTTAATGCACAGAAGTGTATTTTCCCTAGTTTAGTAGCAAGTAGAGTAGACAGTATTGCTATGTGTAGCGACGAATTAAAGGTGATTATCATGGCATAAACACAATTTATTGATCAGTGTGATGTATTAATGTGTTTTTAACACATGCATCACATTTTGTCCTGCACGCTGAGTTAAGCAGCAGGAAAGCTACCTAGATAAAAGGAGAAGGGAAACCGTTTAATTAATAAGATTATTCCATAATCAAAGTTTTGTTATTGGATCCCATTTAAACTTTTCTTTAGTAATTTAGGTCGGAGGCTCTTGGACTCGGCACCTCTTCGCCTTTGCGGTGAAGAGGTGGCGATCCTGGGCCCCGACTCCAGTTACAAGTACCTAGGAGCGCATACCGGCTACGGGCGGCAAACGGGTGGACAGCTTGTCGATCGAGTCGAAAGACAGGTCGTCAGGTTGTTCACCTCGTTCCTCACACCCGCCCAAAAACTCTCGGCCCTGAAGAGAATTGTCCTGCCCGCCATGAGCTTCCATCTCCGGGTCCGGCCCTGCGCCGAGGGGCATCTCCAGCGCCTTGACAACACGGTGAGACGCTGTGTGAAGACAGCATTGCGCCTGCCGAAGGGGACGTGTCGGGCTTTTTTCCACACGTCCCCCTACGCAGGGGGTATGGGGATCTCGTCGGTTGTCGCCGAGTGCGACATACTGGCGGTGACCCAGGCCTTCAAGATGCTGTCTTCACCGGACCATCTCGTCTCGCTAGTTGCCAAGGGCCGCCGTCTGGGGATGCACGCCGCGCGCATGGGCCGGTCCGAGACGGCGTCCGCTTGCGCCATGGCGGAATACCTGAGCGGGGACTCGGTAATGGGGCACAAATCGTGGAAGACCGGATACAGGATGCCGGCCGATCTGTGGACAGCCACTCGAGCTGCCAGCCGGCGCCTGTCCCTCCGGTTTTCCCCGCAGCCCCAAGGCGAATTCGGCCTCGAGTCGGGCACATTCAAGATCGCCCCCAGGGAGCGGCGCTCCTTGACCCGAAGGCTGCACCACAGACAGAACCAGTGGGCGGCCCTTCCCAACCAAGGGAAGACCGTCGCCGCCCACTCCGCCTACGCAGCCTCCAACAACTGTGTCAAGGGCCCGTCCTCCCTGGCCCCTCAGGCCCTGTTCTTCGGCCTTAAAGCGCGGCTGAACCAGATGCCAACGCGCTCGGCAAGGCCTGCTTTTCAAGGGCGCCGAACTACGACAAGTCCTGTCGTAGGTGTGGCGCGGAGGTGGAGACCCTCCCGCACGTGCTGAACATTGCCCCAAAAGTCCATGAAATCGATCTTGGAGCGGCATGATTCGGTGCTTGCGGGGGTCCTCGCCGCCATCCCTCGCGGCACATTCGCCAGTGTCGACGTCGACAGGACGTCCCGAGAACATTTCCGGCGAGTGGGCGAAGCTCTGCGACCCGACATAGTCGCCCGTCGACATGACGGTTCCGTCGTGGTCGCAGATGTGACGTGCCCATTCGAGTCCTGCGCGTCGGCCCTCGATACGGCGGCCGCGCGAAAGTTTGAAAAATACGATCAGCTGTGTGCGAACCTGCGGCAGTTATACCGTAAGCCCGTCGAGTCGCACGCACTGGTCGTAGGTTCCTTGGGCAGCTGGGGCAGGACCAACAACACTGCTCTGGCTGCCCTCGGAATCCGAGGCGCGGTTCGCTCGAAGCTGGCCAAGCAATTGGTCAACCTCAGCGTCGAGGGTAGCCACAACATCTGGCTACGCTGGTCCGGGCGGCATCCCAAAGGACCTGGTCAGATAAGATCCGCGGCTGTGGCGCCGAACGAGCACCTGCCCATTCTTCTTGTAGGGACTTTTTCACCCTCACTACCCCCAATAGATTTTTTCTTTTTTTCTTTTTTTTTACCCCCACCCCACTCGCCTCTGGGCTGCACATCCCACACGTAGGGCCTTGTAAATAATATTTGTACTTGTTATATTGCACTTTTTTATAAATTTATTTTTCTATACCCACAAGATGCATTTCGCCAAAAAAAAATAAGTTATTATATATTTTTGTATCACGTTTTTTTTACACAGAGATTTATAAAGTTGTTTTGTTTTAAAAAGGGTATTTTTATAAAATTGCACTTACCACAAAAAGAAATGCATCCTTCTTCAATACACCAAACACAAACAGGATGTGCAGCTCAGAGGAACCAATCCTGCGGCGCCCACCTACCCCCACGCTCCTTGAGCAAAAACAGGGGTTCCCTTCCGGAGCCCCTGCACCCTCAAAACTCTTTTTTTTTTAATTATTATTGTAGACGTCGGGGGCTAATCAAAGCCCCCCAAAAATCACCCCACCAACAATCGACGAGTGCCGGAGCATTGAAGTGTTTTATTATTTTTTGTCAAAAGTTTTTATTTTTTCACCCCTCACTCCCACCCTAATAGGTCCCTCGGGCTTTGGCCCCCTTTTTCGTGCTCGCGAAGCGTCGCATCGCCCCACTGACCACGACCTTCCCCGGCATTGGAGCCCTCGGCGTCTCCCAGGTCGAAACGGTGACAAGTGAAAGCACCTAATGCTCGACTTGTTTCGGCCTGGGCCGCCGAGGATTCCCAGAACGACCATTTCTTAATAACATATATATTTCAGATTAAAACTATATATATCGTTGGCGGGACTTGTCCCGCCTCGATACCGAGTGCTGCAGAGCGGCAAAATAAAGAAGAAAACGACATCGCTCTGCAGCCAAGGACCACCCGAACTCAAGCCAGCACCGTCGACAACCAACATCCTCAAGTCGGCGGTTGCTGGAACAACTCATACTATCTTTAAAATAATTATCACCCTGTGCAGCAGGAGGCCGTGTTTTTTAAACTACTCTGTAGTGGCTCATGATAATATTTCGCTCCTTTTTACACTGTAAATAAGTTGATGCGAATAAAAATCAGTTGAATCAATCTCAGTTGCATATAAAATTTTAAATATAGATAAGTGTATTTTAATATGGAGAAAAAAAAGTAGCGGCAGAGCAAAGCAGAACGAAAATATAAAGATTATATTCAGTTCGGGTTCATTGCCTCAGGCAGGACCTGAAGATAACCAACGGCCTTTTTGTATCATCTGCAATACTGCCTTGTCAAATGAAGCACTGGTTCCAAGCAAGCTCGCGAGGCACTAAATTAAAAGGCTACCTCAAACTGCCGGAAAAAGGATTGATTGCGACCGAGCTACAAAGTAGCAAACGGCAACACGTAAAAAGGCAGCAGAATCCATTATCGCACCTGCAATAGCCATTGTTGTCGAAGGAATGCTCGAACATGCTGCCACCGAAAAAGTTAATAATTAATGTCACGGAGGATACAGGATTTGTCCTCGTTCTGTGTTGTGGTCTTTACAAGGTGCCCTTCTGCTTGTATTTATTCGATTCGCAAAGGATTCAAAATTGGTAAATGAATGCTTGTTTTGCAAACAATTAGAAGGCACAACCAAAGAAGAGGATATATGTTTATCTTGGTTAATGAAAACGTTTTGCTTTCCAAGTTATAGTGGAGTAACTGCTCGAGCGATTGTACTGACGGTCCTTCGATGCAAGAAAAAAAAAAGAATTTGTTGCGTTTGTGCTACAAAAAATCCAAATGTGGTAATTGTGCATTCATTGTATGATTCACAGAGAAGCGCTCGTGGGTAAATTTTTGCCTGAAGATTTAAAGGTCGTGATGAACCAAGTGACCAAATTTGTAAATTTCATTAAATCTCGGCCGTTACAAAGTCGACTTTTTGCTTAACTTTGCAAAGCCATGGATTGATTCCGAGTATGAATGTTTGCTGTATCATACTGAGGTTCGTTAGCAAAGGTGTTAAAACGCTTGGGTAATTTGAAATGTCAAGTTGTTTCCTTCAAGGGCCGGCAGAAAACATTATTACAGCCACATCGAAACTACAATCTTTTCATGAAAAGCTGACGTTATGGAAAACTAAAGTGTCAAACAACAACTTTAATAGTTTTCCCGCTGTCGACGTATCTCCAATAAAAGAGGGCATTTTGCCAGAAATCATAAACACATTGTCTGGACTTCAGTTTTTACTCCGAAAGAGTGAAGCAATTTGGTTGGGTGGTTAACCCCATCATGAGTCAATAATTTAATCAATCTTACTCCGGAAGAAAAGGAGCAGCTCATCGATTTGAAAAATGACCCGTTTTTTTTATGGACTATTTTCCCCGAAAAATTTAGACGAGTTTTGGATATCTGTATACAAAACCTATTCATCGATCGGTATCAAAGCCTTAAAAGTAATTCTGCCATTTGCATTTTCGTGGCTCTGTAAATTCGGATTTTCGGCATGACAGAGATTAAAAGCAAAAAAACAAGAAGGAACCTCGTTTCGATCTTATTTGTGCCAAGCGACAAGCACACCCATCCCATTAAATTTCATTAAAATTTGCTAAATAAAATAAATTCCTGATTCAATTTGTTTTGTTTAACGCGAGCTAGAACAGTTTGAGAACCACTGATTTAACCGTATATACGAAATCTTTCCTTATCTCGTCCATACCCTGTCGTCTGGTTATTGCGGTGTTTTCCCAATTGCACGGTGCCATTTTTGCATTGTCTGGTTCGTTGTAATATGGTTGATAGCGATAATTTAACTAAATTTTCGCTTTTTGAATCTGCCATCTCAAATCAGCATATATATATATATAGCCGTTAGGAACGAGACAACTTGTGACAAAAAAATGTGCGGAAAACGACATCACACTTCGACAAGTGTTCTGGCCCTTATCTCTTCCCCCTCACCAATACCCCAAAGGACCTAACCTTGATTTTACCATCATCAATCAACTCTTCCCAACAACCAGGTGATTTAGCTACTAACAACTTACGTTTGTCGTTTTCTCATAAAATTATTTTTACATTGCATACTCTCCTTTTTTCGAAGAAGTTAAATCTCCGAGCTTGCACCTTTTGTTTAAACTTACAAATTTTTGGTGAATTTTGCACCCTCTTCATTAAACTTACACCTTTTTGTTAAAACTTACTTGCTAAATTCTACAACCTTTTGTTAAAACTAGAACTTTACTTTTGTTAAAACTTTTGTTTAAAAATCTGTGTTTAAATCATCAATATATATCAGAAATCTAACATTCTTGAAACAGTGAGTCGGTGGTTTTCAGTTTAAATCCACTTATTGCACGGTTACTACTCAACAAATTCTAAGTTCCATCATAAATTTACACTCACATAACACTAAATACTTTATTTTCATACAATTCTTATTAAAACACACTACAACAAAATACCACAAAAATATACATATACATACCAACAAAGATGCAAAATATCCGGAAATAGACGTCACCCTCAAGCGATCCATAGTCATCCCCAATTTACAAGAACAGTTGAACTGGTCAGTGTCTCCACCTTCATGGAGGTCTTTGCTGAAGGGGGGCCGCTTCACCAATATCAAGATCTTGTGGACAGAGTTATAACGGAAAACTGGAAAGAAGCTGAATTCCTCATGACTCTGAAATTCCTGGAAGAACAGGAACATCGCATTAACACCATGATTAATAATAATACCATCAACGATCAAAATCTCACCTTCACCAGTCCGAACGGTTCCATCATGAATATCATTGCCAATATAATACTAATTTTCACATAACACTAATTACTACAATACAAAACAACACTCATTAAATCACATTACAAAATACGACAGAACATACATTTACACACTGCCCCACAATACAGAAGATTACAAACAAACAATACATACCTACACCAAAAGATGCAGAATATCCCGGAAATTGATGTGACCCTGAAGAGATCGATAGTGATTCAATTCACTGGAACTGTAGAACTTGTCAGTGTCTCCACCTTCATGGAGGTCTTCGCTGAAGGGGGGCCGCTTCACCAATTTCAAGATCTTGTGGACGGGGTCATAACCGAAAATTGGAAAGAAGCCGAATTTTCTGAAATTCCTGGACGACCTGGGGAAACAAGAAGAGCGAATTAGAACAACCATCATTAATAACATCAATGATGGAAACCTTACTTTCGACAGCCCGAATGGTTCAATTATGAACATCTTTGCTAAGACACCAACTCCTCCGATGGAACAGGTAACCCTGTACCCGGTGCCATCTTCAATCAATGGGGATAACTGAAGAACCTCTTAACCAAGCACAAATAGGGAGACGACATACACAGCATGAAATTTGGCAATCACAGAAACTTCAAAAACATCTAAAATGGTTGGCTAACTGTAAATATGGAAAAGCTCTAAACTTAAAAAATGGATCCCAGTACTCATCAAAATCGCCGGAAAATTCATAACTGTCACACGACCTGGAGAAAATCACATCTTCCAATATGCCGGTATTGCAAGGAGCGAGCAAGGAATGGCACCTCGCTGCTCCAAGCCTCCAACAACGGTGCTCGAAGAAAGTTTTTGTGCCCATTAAATAATAAATAATCAAATGTGTAATATAAATACAGTTTCAGTATGTGAATTTTTACCATTGTGCTTTTGATGCTGTGTTGCTCGTTTTGTGTTGTGGTATTGTGTATTTTTGCCACCGTCTTGCCGGGAAACGCGTTATTTTTCGTAATAAACAAAAAATTAAATTAATTCAACAAATAAGAAGAAAGAAGACGATATGCTTACCGGCCCCTTGCTACTTCTTTGTTTACTCGGAGGGGAAGCTGCTGGAGGTTGCAGTACGGTATGGTGGTGTGGGGAATGTCTCGTATGAGAGTGTCCAGTCCCGGTTTGCACAAAGAAAAAACACTGCAACACGCATGGACACCTGACCCGGAGATGTCGAACCTTTTCTCGCCCACAGCCGGAAACTATATCCAACCATCAAGCGCGAATCAACAACGATAATCAAACCCGATATAAAACCCAGCCAACTACAAATGAAGCATGGGACCACCGTAACCTCAAAATCAAAACCAAGACAGCAACAATGGAAATCTCAAATCCCTTCTCTAAAATTGCCCCACATGATACGACCGACACATTCCCGGGCAATAACTCAACAACTATCCAATCAGGACCAGATCACCAAAACGACTTGCACAAAAACCAAAATCGGCAAACTCAACCCCCCGATCCCATTTGACGACATAATGCTACCAACAATCAAACTAAGAACCCCCCACCCAATTCGGCACCGAAAAACATCCCCACAATTTACACCACACCACAAGATCCAACTTAAATTGCGGCAACTGACCCTATAACATATACGGACAACCCTGGAACCTCTAACATACAATCAAAGACAACAACACCCACCACATCTGAAACTTCCACTGCTAATTCACCAGAATCGGCATGTTACATTAAAAACAAAGCGCATAAGCAATTTGTACGAAACACAAACCCAAATCCACCACCATACATTAAGCCTATTGACATGATCGGGTTTGCGATGCGCGTTAACTCGCTTTGGTTCGCCTCGTGGGTATTCTTCCCCCTCTTTACGCGCTTAGCAGTTTAGTTTACATGGAGCGTTTATGTAACCCGCATTTAGTTGTTGTTAGTTAATTTATCTTCTAATTTTGTACAATTTTAATAAATGTTGCACGAACAAGTTTACAGTTATTTCGTTTATACAAATGAAGGAAATTTTATATAGGTTAGGCTATAAATATTCCTACGTTTAACACACTACATAAAGTATAAAAATAATAGTTATGGTGACAGTAATTTCACTTCAGTCATCCCACAAGCATAACTCGAAACGAAACATTAAACAACCTACCTGCACATGCTTTTATTCAAATGAATGACGAATGCGAGTTAACGTACCATACACGAGCGAGTTAGGAAAACCCGATTGGAAACCCGCATAATCACTGAACCGTGATGACGCAATGCGTGCGTCAAATTTAACCGGGTTGGCGATGCGAGTTAACTCGCAAAACTCAAAGAACGTAAAACTCAATTTTTCGATATCAACAACGAAAATTCACCAAAGAAAAGAAGAATAATACAAGATAACTCCAACAAGAACTATAAACAAAACATAATCTTTCAACATCGATCCTTGTCATTAATTCGCAATGGATGGACATGAAATAAATAATATAATAATCAATTCGTATCCATTAAATATCGCAACCATTAATGTTAATGGTTTAAAATGTAAAATAAATAATATAAACAACTATATAGAAAATAATAATATCGATATCCTATGCATGCAAGAGACTCACCGTGTAGATAATATAACTATTTCACGACTGCGGTCTCTATCTCCAATATATTTTTTTTAACTAAACTTAAGTATTAAAATATATTGAAGTTGATTAATTTGAAAAGTAGTAATTTGCATAATAAATACTGAATAAAATAATATAATCGGGTAAAATTTTAATATTTAGGTGAACCTAAAAAGTGAGCGAAAGTACGGAACGACGACTACATCGTTGAAGATTTGCTCTTTTGTAAGCAAGCCCATTTTAACAAATTGTAGAGCACAGGAATTGTCTACAATACTAAACAATTAATTTTGTTCAGGTAAATAACCTCGAGTGGAGCGAGCGTTGTTAGTGCAGGACGTTGCAGTCAATACAAAATGAACCCACTGCATTATAAATACATCGTGAGACGCTTCGCAACAGCTCAGGAGCAATCTTAATGGAGTGCTTGAAGTTGTTTTCAAAACTGTTAAATAACTACATTAAAGCAAGACCGCGCTTAAAGCTCGGGTTTTCCTATTTCTATGCGGTGAATAAAAATGTGCGAAGAGCAGCAAGCGCATTGCCCACATTGATTAAACGTTTTTCATTGTGAATACTCTGACATTTTAACGATATTTTTGTGAATTTCAATAATTTCAACATGCTGAAAATAAATCTGTTGGTGGTATATACTTGCAGTTTGGAAATTTTTACTCAGGGTGCCGCAAGGTTTGATATGTTTTAAAAAGGCGCCGCCAAATAAAAAGGTTTGGGAACCGTTGGGCTATTCAAACTGAGGAGGTTCGAATTGGAATTTTATATTGAAATAAACTAAGAAAATAAGATTAACTTATATTACAATATAAGTTAAAGTTGTGTCATCTTAATGTATTGGCTTCACATGTACAGTTTTTTCATTTTTGTTTAACGACGAGTGTCGGTCACTAACGATCCTTCTAGGGAAATATATTCTCTCTAATGGTTATCGTAAGCTAATATAATGCGCGGGTTCGTAGGAGTCTATGTCTAACATATTTTTGTGTTGTTAACGTCGTTTTTTAGTGTTTTAGGTTTACCGACTCGCATGTTACTACTACTCATTATGGACCTTTCTTTGTTTACAATGTAACATAGTTTATTCCACCTAATTTTTCAGTTAGTAAACGTGCAGATGTGAAACTTTTCGGACCTCGTAAAATGCCTTATATATTGTGGAAATTTGAACAGTAAAATATAACGTACCTCCGACTATATACAACTTGCGTTATACTATATAACGCACTCCAGATTTGATAACTTGCGTGATGCTGTATATAATGTACTTCAGACTAGACAACTTGCGTCATGCTCTATCATGTGCAAATTGATTATACGCAAACGAAAGAAACTATATTTGGAGACTTAGAACTTAGATCGGAACTTTTTCAAATCGTGGCTCCTAGAATAATTAGTAGTCGTACAGTTTTTTTTTTGGGGGGGGGTGAACCTATAGACTTTTCGCTGCGCAGCTCGCGAGAAACAACAGTTATGCTGGATGCATCGGAACGGTAACGGGACGCGAACTTCCGACAAGCGACTGCACGGCTCCGCTAGACCGCGTGTGCAATGTGCACAAATGCACTTTGGTAATGCCACATCTAAAAGTCTTAATTTTAATTTTTTGTTGCACACCCTGTTATATTAATTAATACCAAATTACTATAAAATATAAAAAGGCAATATTCAATATGTTTGAATCTGATGAGCAACTTACCAACTACAGATACCAGTTTATTATACCCACGGTAGTGCCTACATCTATCTCTCCATAAAAAATAATAATCAGATACCGTTTGTAACAAGAACCCAACCAAACATTGTATTTAAAAAAAACAAAAGTTGAATGGTATAAAACAGCGGTTCTCAAACTTTTTTTAAAAAATTAAATTAAAGTCCCCTAGCAATTTTTTTAATGACTCACGGTCCCCTCGAAAAAGAAACACAAAACAACACGTACGTTGTTTTTAATGGAATCAATGTGATGGGTGCACTTGCTTCTTTTCTATCAGTTCGGCTAAGTTTGGTTCAGTTGTGGACAACGCAACTCTCATGTCGTGAATTGCATCCAGTCGGTTTCGAGCTTTAGGCTTGATTGCAAGTAGGGCTGAAAATGCAGATTCACACTCATATGTTGTTGGGAATGGGATTAGTACTTTCAATGCCATCCTCGAAATTGCCATTTCAATCCAAAAGTCACTGCAAGACTTTTCACTAAATAAGCGTCTCGCATTTCCATCATTCACCAAATCAATAAACTGTTCATGAAGTAAGTTATCTTGTGAAGGCAGAACAACGCTCGTTCCAAAAGGGGTTGCTTACAAATCTACTATGCTTCCAAGTCAGGGAAATGTCTTCCAAGTCAGGGAAATGTGCAGAATTTCTTCACGAAGAATGGAAATGTGGCATGTCATGACCTCGAGAATACCTTCGTTGACGTCAAGTTCATTTTCATCAAGAAATGCATTGAGATGTGGAAATGGAGCAAAGTTTTTGTTTTGCAATTTAGAATGCCACAGGATCACCTTCATGTTGAATGCCGACAACTTTTCGTGACAATGAATCAAATTAGTCTCCTTTCCTTGTAGCGCCAGATTGACAAAATTAGCAGATTCGAAAATGTCCACCAAAAATGACAAACACACTAAAAAACAATTGGTGCAATTCTGGTTTCGGCCCTTGCAAAAACTTTTTCATTTCTTGCCTCAAAATGAGAAACCTCGTTTGAGCACTTTATTTTCCCTTCGACAGCCATCTCACATGAGTGCAACAAGACAGTGACAAATTCGGAATCATTTTCCATGCATAATTCTGCAAACAGACGGAAATTGAGTGCATTTGCTTTGATGAAGTTTACTGCTTTAACCACATAGTCAAGGAAATTTTTCAGCTGATCAGGTAAAGTTTTTGCCATGAGTGCTTGGCGATGTATAGTGCAATGCGTACCTACTACATCAGGAGATTTTTGTTTAACCAAAGTCTGAAAACCGGAACGGCAGCCAAGCATAGCTGGAGCACCGTCTGTGC
Organism: Ciona savignyi; assembly: GCA_000149265.1. NCBI lineage: Eukaryota > Metazoa > Chordata > Ascidiacea > Phlebobranchia > Cionidae > Ciona > Ciona savignyi. The sequence continues at coordinate 70,940 of CH001998.1, forward strand.
AAACACCGATAACATGTTTCCATTTCAGGTTGTTCTCGTCGAAAAACTTGTTCACGAAATTGAAAATATCTTTAGCAGTTGTTCTTGTGGTGAGGGGGCTGCAGAACAAAAAGACATCCTTCAAATGCCTTTCGTGTATGTAGCGCACATAAACAAATAGATCAGCTAAATTTACAACATTCGTTGTTTCATCAAGCTGGATTCAAAGAAACCAAACATTGACTTCTGTATCTTTGACACCACACGCGACAAAATGTTTTCTGATATTCTCCTTCCCACAGTGTCGTTTGACAGAGACACTTGTTTCAGCTTTTGAACTTCAGTTTCTCCTAAAAGGTTTGATACAATAATTTGGCAACAAGGCAAGATCAATTGTTCTCCAATGGTGTGGGGTTTCTTGGCGATAGCTCTAACTAAACTTTCAGCCTTCCGTTTAAAAAAATCTGCATCTTTGTTTTGAAAATCTGGATGATGTGTTACCAAATGTCTTTTCAGCTTGCTAGAGGCTTTAGAGAAGAACTTGCTAAAACTGTATTGCACAGAACGCACTGCGGCTTTTCTTCTCACCCAGAATAAATCACTGTGAAGTGTGAAACCAAATTGAACAAAGAAATCATTGTATCTTAATTTTTTTCGAGGCTGAGCCATTTTCACTTTTTGTACTGAAATTTAATTTAAACGTTTAGCAACGTTAATACAAAACATATTAAGCCGGATGCGTGGCTTAAGGAAAAACGAGAAGTCCTGACCTTAGCATTGTTTTTAATGTTTACTCCTACTATAATAGGAGTTGTTCTATTTCCTTCTCTAGTAGGAGTTCTGCAATCTTAGATAGGCTTGTTGGTACTTTTGAACTGCACTAATGTGACATCAAATAGCTTCTTGTGATGTCATAAATGCATATGTAGCCTGTAAGCTTTCATGACAAATTGTGTTTGTTAAATTGATTGGAAGAAAAGAAAATTTTTTTTTTTTCTTTAAGAAGCGTCGTTTTAATTTTTTTGGAAAGTGCTTCGCGGTCCCAGAAAATTGTCTCGCGGACCCCAGTTTGAGAACCGCTGGTATAAAATAAAGAGGGAAAGAAAGGTTTTACCGCAACGAAATGACAACTTTAATTTAACATTGAATTTGGATCTCACTTTACTAAGTTGTCAAATGAGGTCTGATGGAGGATGATACAGTAGCGGTGCGTTTCACGCAATTCTGCACTCAGCAGCCCAGTACATGGTAAGTAAACAAACTTGTCACTTGGTTGTAGCGAACGAAACCTTTCTTTTCTCTCTTTCCTTTATTCTTTTCTCATTTCGCCTCGCCATTTGGTACCACCAGTATATTTCATTTTGAAAAGAAAAAAATACTTTGAACCGACACACTATATGTAGATACTAGATAGTATTGACGCAACACTAAGTTGTCTGAGCAAAAGGCTCATTGGAATTGCGCAATGTGCCCTTGTCAAAGGCAGTCAGTCATTGCTTAAATGAACTACTAGAATTATTGGTTGGACATCCATCACAAGCCTAAACTAAAGTTTTTTTTATCACATGCAACAAAGTGTAATAGCTCCGGTAACCAAACTGTGGGTATCTCTACCGGCCGCATTAGTCTGGTGGTTAAGGTGGGCATGGACCACAGGTTCTCCAGGTTTGATCTCAATCCGGACCATTCTTCTGCGCGGTTGTAACCAACCCCAGGCGGTTGTAACCAACCCCAGGCAAGTCCCTTAACAGTCTGTAGCGACATTTGCGGCTTGTGTAATATTTGTTGCTTTTTATATTAAGTTTTGATAAATTGTTTAAGTAAGCCATAATTGCATTCTGCACAGCTTGCGCCTGTTCTAAAAACCCGTTTGCCTCACCCCATGTCAAAAAACAAAGAAATGTGAATAGGGTATACATACGATCACGACTAAAGCTTGAGTGGCCTATTTTATATGAGTATTTTGTGTCTACTGGGTATGTTATTGCGTGTCGAGGGTATGTTATTGCGTGTGTAAAAACCCGTTTGCCTCACTTCCTATGCGTGTCAACGGGATATAATCCCCATGTCATACGTTTTGCAAGCTGATGTTCTGTGTATAAAGTTTTTGCATTAATTATTATCAGAAACGCATTCTGAAATGTAGACCTAAGCACTACCTGCTTGAAGACGATATCTTCAAGTTTGTATAATGAACCAGTTTAACTGTACGAATTATATTGTATCAGCTTGCAATATATCAATAAAGAAGTTTTTTATGGAGTCGGATTGCCACCTATTTTAGTCTTGGCTGAGGTATGTTAGTTGGGGAGCCTCATGGCAGATTTAGTGCAAGCACCAGGGGTAAACCCAAGCCTGAATAAGAAAAATAAGGAAGACCCCCACATTGATGAAGCCCGGCGTGATGTTGAACTAGCGCGCGCAACCTTCCGATAGCCACAGAATGCCGAAAGTGAAGATTGCAATGAAGAGCGCTCCGCCTGTCATAAAGGAATCATTGCAATGAAGAACGTACCGCCTTGTCACAAAGAAGCCATGTGAGTGAAGAAGAACACACCGCTTGTGAAACATTCATGAACAATAAAATTCAAGAGAAAAACGAAGTTTCCATTTCGTGCCCGAGATGCTATGGCCGTGTTATCTACGAAACCTGCGCGATCACCTGAGCCTACTTACGTGCAAGTTCGCCGAGTTCGTGATGGCTTTGTTGTCTACGAGACGGAACTCTTGACTGTCATCGAGTTGTTCAGCATTTTGCTCAAGGATTGGTGAGAAATGTGAATAGGGTATATACGATCACGACTAATGGCCTATTATTTTATATGAGTATTTTGTGTCTACTGGGTATGTTATTGCGTGTCGAGGATGCTCCACGCCGACTATTTTTTATACGAGTATGGTTTTTATGTCTATAGCGTAATTTGCGTCTAAATAATGCTTTGGTTTTCAGCATGGACCACCAATGCTTTAGTTTAGCGAATAACCTGATAGTTATTTAATAGGCCCCTACACAAAAAACCTTGTTTAGTTTATTTTACAGATGTCATCCACATTTCGTCATCGATGAGAACCAACCTATTCATTCGATTTATTGAAAAATGATTTTCGCGCCAACATTTGAAAGCCGCGAATTCCTACAATAATTTGTATAGATCCCACAGCGGATTAATAGTTGTTTTCAAAATTTTCAAAATTTAAAATTTGGGGGGAAAGGAAGCTATGTAGCGACATTCGCGGCTTGTGTTATATTTGTTGCTTTTTATATTAAGTTTTGATAAATTGTTTTGCATTCTGCACAGCTTGCGCCCGTTCTAAAAACCCGTTTGCCTCACTTCCTGTGCGTGTCAACGGGATATAATCCCCATGCCATACGTTTTGCAAGCTGATGTTTTGTGTTTTTTAAAGTTTTTGCATTAATTATTATCAGAAACGCATTCTGAAATGTAGACAGACGACATAAGCACTGCCTGCTTGAAGACGATATCTTCAAGCATGTATATAATGAACCAGTTTAACTGTACGAATTATATTGTATCAGCTTGCAATATATCAATAAAGAAATTTTTTATGGAGTCGGATTGCCACCTATGTTAGTTGGGGAGCCTCATGCCAGATTTAGTGCAGGCACCAGGGGCAAACCCAAGCCTGAATAAGAAAAATAAGGAAGACAGACCCCCACAAGTCATTGCATTTAAAACAATCGGACGATTACCCATGTCTCCTGATATAATAATGCCCTTTTTTAATAAACACGACTATCCTATAGGACAGCGGTTTTCAAACATTGGGCCGCAACCCAAACAAGGGTCAAAAAATGGGTCGCACTACCACTGCTTGTTTCTGTCTGTACCGTACGGGTAGGTACTTGGATATAAAATAGATTGCTGACATTGAAAATAACCTAAGCAACTTAATGCCAAAAATCATCAATACAAAAACAATACAATGTTTAAAGGATTGGGTCCGCGAGATGTACACTAAATTCATTCAGATTTGGGTCGTGCTCAATAAAGTTTGGAAACCGCTGCTACACGATAAACATGTGTATCCTATAAATTACAACAAACCTGAAATTGAGATTTTGCAGTCAGTATTTTCGCTGAATCCAACGCACACAAGCCACCAGTGAATCCAACCACACCTTTATAACAGCGATTTTTAGCCTGGGAAAATGGCCTATCCAAACGAAAGTGATAGTACGACACAGACGAGATGTGTTTACCAATGGTCTTAGAAATCGACCACAAGCAGAAAGAATTTTGCGGGAACATCCCGGGGCCCGGTGACTCCAAAATTTTTGGATGCCGCTAAGTATCTGCTTTCTTTAGAGGGTACTTTCCAACTACAGCCAACAATAGCTGCGTTGCGAGATGATGAGCGACCTAAGATCCAAATCGACGAAATTGAACAATTAAAAACGATGATATTAGAGTTGCAAAACGACATTCAGCAAAAAAATCCAGAAATAACGACAATGAGGGGGTAAACAGTTTGGTCAACAACAATTTGACAATCGAAAGCAAAGATGTTACCGCTGCGGAAGACCTGGCAATATATAAGTCGGTATTGCCGTATACAATTGAACGAAGGAAATCACCACAACATGCCACCTGCGGCGTTCTAAGACCGCGGGGTAGCACTCTTATCGATATCTAACTAAAGTAAACAGATGTTTGATTAGAGTACTGGTATTTTATGAGGGTAATCAGACACCTAACCCTGGATTCTTAAATTCTACTCAAATAACCAGAGTCCACTCCTTTGTTGTTAGTATTATAGTGCCTTTAATTCGTTAATGAAATGCAACAACTCACAAGCAGTCAAAATCAGCGATTATCAGAATTGGTAATGTGACTTATAATACGCCACGGTAAAACAGATAGCTTTCAGTCGACGGAATCGAATCACAACGCGTAATATGCAGTCGCGATTAAGTCTTTAAACACGCTAGTCCTTCTAGCAGTTGAGTTCAATTCGGACTCTAGACGATCAGGATCGTTCCTCCAAGTCTCTTCCTAGTCTCCCTCCTTTTTGACGCCCAAACAAGCGTATTTATCTGGTGCTCCAATCACTAAGAGAAAAACTTCATGATCCCTCTTTTCGGGTCTTTCGTTCATGTAATGTTTCCTCTCCAAGACCACTTAAGCGTGACCCACTTAAAGATTCTCTGCTTCTCACGATTGCAACAACATTCATTTCGTTTGATTGTTCGACCAAATAGACCAATCCAGCAAAGTCCGAGCAATAACTGACGTCATACTGTTTTCCCAAACAATACTGACCAATAAATGGCGCCATATTAATGCCGCAAGCGATCAACAACACCAACCATTAGCTGACGTCATAAAGATCTCAGTTCATTGCACACGCGAAAATAGTCCATGTTTGTGACGTCATAGTAGAAATCCCGGCAGCACACGCGAAAATAGTCCATGTTTGTGTGACGTCATAGTAGAAATCCCGGCAGCACACGCGAAAATAGTCCATGTTTGTGACGTCATAGTAGAAATCCCTGCACCACCTATGCGCCCCGAGAGGAATAATACAACCCACCGATTGAATAACGTATTCAATGAGCATCACAGGTACGCGTGTATTAATGTGGGTGGTATACATCAGTATCCGCTCTGGTAGACACGGGAGGTGGCGCGGTGCCTCTAACTAAGAAGCCAGAAGTCTCACTGCCAAGTTTCGTAAACTCAAATTCCTTGAACAACGACACAATGTTTTCAAGTCGGCGAGGTTGTAATGTTACGCGACGCAGTTTTAAGTGAACAAGAGAAAGGAAAATTTCATAAGCAATACCACCACTAAACTAGAGAGTGTCAACCACGTGTTTAACCACCACTATTTGTAAAACACATGTCGTATGCAATATATTCATGCTACAGTGTCCCTAACCACAATTTGTATTTTATACACTGAGTATGTACTTTGTTTCTGCAAGCATAAACGCATGGGTCCCGTAGTTATCAGACCAAACTTCTTTTCCATGTGTAGTTGAGAAAAGAATAAACGTCTTCAAATATACGAAAGCTTCTTTTCAAACGTAGTGGTAAAATAGAGCTAAATTTTCAAAATACCCCGATTTCATGGTTTTTGGGAATTCCCCTGGGTTTAGTAAATAATTTTCTGTTTTACAATGTGGGTCATGTGAAGGTTTTATCCCGATTTGTCGACTCCTTGTTGGATTTGTCAGGTCTGTCACAGTCATAATTCAAGATCGTATTTTCGTTTTTGGGGAAGATCGTATTTTCGTCGTAGGGAATTAATTACCCTAAGTAAATGTTTTCTTTCTTTTAATAAATTGACTCAGACAGAGTGTTTAATGGTCTAACATTTCACCAAATCTAATCAAAATTAGAGCAGCCGTTCAAGCGCTATGCCCCAAAAAGATAATTTATTAGAAAAACGTTTTGGGTTTTTAACGTCTCAGGGGAATTCCCCTGGATTCATTACCCAAAAGTATACTTTCTGCATATTTAGACCATGTTCTCTTACAAATATCAAACAAATTTTTATTGCGATTCCATTACTCTTTTTGGTAGATGTCGTCGGGGCGCCATGCCATGCATATGTTGCTATCATGATTTGAGGAAAAATCTTATTTTTAGGGTATTTCATTAGGTAATGTTTTTTATTTGTTTTAAGTGTTAAATCAGTGACTGACTAATAATGAATGCACTTACATTCCACCAAATCTGATTAAAATTGGAGAATCTGTTTAAGCGCTATCCCGTTTTTTAAGAAAAAATACCGTTTTGGTTTTTAAGGTCTCAGGGGAATTCCCCTGGATTCATTACCCAAAAGTATACTTTCTGCATATTTAGACCATTTCTCTTACAAATGTCAAATTTTTATTGCGATTCCATTACTCTTTTTGGTAGATGTCGTCGGGGCGCCATGCCATGCATATATATGTTGCTATCATGATTTGAGGAAAAAATCTTATTTTTAGGGTATTTCATTAGGTAATGGTTTTTATTTGTTTTAAGTGTTAAATCAGTGACTGACTAATGCACTTACATTCCACCAAATCTGATTAAAATTGTAGAATCTGTTTAAGCGCTATCCCGTAAATAGCTATTTTTTAAGAAAAAATACCGTTTTGGTTTTTAAAGTCTCAGGGAAATTTCCCTAAATTTATCACCCACAATTTTGATTTCTGCACATCTAGACCATGTTGTCTAACAAATGTAAAATTTTTATTGCGATTCCATTACTCTTTTTGGTAAATGTCGAGGTGAAATGGCATGCTTGAGAACAAAAACCTATTTTTGGGGGTATTTTCCTAAATATTTTTTTTTATTTTCTTTAGTTGTTAAGTAAAGTGACTAATTACTTATACTTACATTCCACCAAATCTGAATAAAATTGGATCAGCCGTTCATGCGCTATGCCCAAAAAAGCTAAAAATGTTGAAAAAAATACCGTTTTGGTTTTTCACCTCCCAGGGGAATTCCCCTAATTATATTACACAAAATTTTATTTTCTGCTCATCTAGACCATGTGGTCTAACCAATGACCAAGTTTCATTGCGATTTCATTATTCTTTCTGGTAGATGTCGGAGCCACAAGCCATACCTGTCAAGCATTTGACGAAAAAAACGGACAAAAACAATATGTGTCCCATTTTTCCAAATGGGACCCATAACTACGAAATTATGGACAAGCATGGAAAAACACAAACAGTTCATTTTAATCGACTGAAGAAAAGTCATGGTGACTTGAGCAGAGAAGAAGTCGAAGCGAAAAGAAGCGACGAACATTTTCTTAATATGCTAGCAGGAGCATATATATGTGTACCAATACGCCCAAAACAATCACAAGCCGTACACACGAACGCGCGACCTCAACGCGCAAGGCAAAGAAGACCAACTTATTTTCTGGACGTTGACCGACGATGAGCACTATTTATGCTTGTATACTGTGTATTTATTTCTTTGTCACTTATTTTATAGCACTTGAATTGTTTTTTTTTACTGCGTTTTTTAGTACCTGCAGTTATTATTTAGTACTTGCATGGTTTTGTTTCGTTTTTATTTACTGAAGTTTTAAATTAATGATGGTTTTTGTTTTTATTTGAAATGTTTTATGGTTTTACGCTTGCTTATAATGTCTCAACCACACTTTGTTTGATGTTTTTTCTTTGTTCACTTTTCATCGTCGACAAATTGGATTGTTTGTGTCTGGTGACACAATATTTTAAGAGGGGGGAGAGTGTCACATGTTTTTGGTTCGTGTTTTTGGTGCGTGCGCCGATTACTTGATAATTGCGGCGGGGCGGCTCTAGCCGTACGCTGCACACAACCTAATTAATTACCAGGTATTCAGTTTGGATAATCAGCCCCTAAATCCTATAATCTAGAAATCCTGCTATCCTACTAAAATAACTGACCGAGTCCACTCGATTGCGGGTTAGTAGTGCCTTTTAATTCTTTAACAACGTGCAAACGATTCTTCACAAGCAGTAATATTTGCAAAGTCAATCGCGAGAAATAGCGTAATTCGACGGTTTGCGAACAGAGTCTTTCTGAGTCCGATAATGCTAATTAATTGCTTTGGCAGCAGATAGCAATTAAGAGTCAGTTTACTCTTTTAGTCGTTTTCCACTCTCCCGACACAGCCAAAAATGCCGGTTTTATAAGCCACGCCTGCGATGTTCACGAGAAAGTCTGGCGAAATCTTTCAGTATTGAATATAAAATGACGCCTTCTTCATGTCACTTGCAACGTTCGACATTTTTGCCGTAGGTTAACTGCAACGTTTGACGTTTGTCGGGGGGTTTTCACCCTCCGTGTACGCACCTTGGTGCTTTAGCGTGGCTCGAATATATATGCTGACTCCGATATCCGACTTCCAAAGATCGAGTCCACGCTGGTTGAACGTTGGTTAGTTTATTGTCAAACGTTGTTAATATGAACACACGAATAAATCAATGCACTTTACTCGGGAATCGATTCGCGGGACCGAATCGCGTCGGAATAACTGCGCGATGCGTTTAATAGACAGTTCGTTTTCCTTTGCGGCTTGTCAACTCGTTCTTTGTTTATTCCGGCAGAAGCGACTTTTGTCTTGTTCCTTCTGTCAACTATGCCACAAAGTCTCAATAACCTAGCGCTTAACGCGCCAGGTGGCAGTCACCTCGGTCTCAGCCTCGTTCACTCTCTCTCTGTCAGTCAGTCTCTCTCTGACGTTCAAACATCCGTATTTATCTGGTGCTCCAATCCCTAAGAGAAAACTGCATGATGCCCGTTTTTGGTCTTATTCATGTAATCTTTTCTCTCCAAAACCACTTATAGATTCTCTGCTTCTCACTCTTGCGACAACATCTCGTGTGATTGTTCGCCCAAAATAGACCCATTAGCTGGTCTTTCCCACGGGAACCCCATCAAAATCCAGCAAACTCCGAGTAATAACTGACGTCATAATGATTTCCAGAGATCAAACAACACTGACCGGCAATAGCTGGCGCCATAATGACCTCGATCACCTTCCGCACACGATCAAACAACACCGACCCTTAATTGACGTCATAATGTTTTTCAGGTCAGCCTTTGCACGCGATCAATGACCAATAACTGGCGCCATAATGCAGTTTTAAGTGGATGACGTCCATCTTATCGCGGATGTTTGAATTGAAGTGAAAACAAGGCGAACCGCTGCATGCCTTCCACCGTTAAAAGGAAAAATCAAAATTAAGTCCATTCTTCCACATAATGTATGTGTTTCATATTATAAGTTTGTTAGTAGAGAATATACAAAACATTTTTAGTAAGACGAGTGTGTTAATAATGAGAATATATGTGTCAAAGGTTGATTCTGGCTTAATGCAATTGTTAAAAATCCCGATGCAGTAACACATTTTGCTCAAAAGGCCATTATAGGGACGTTATTTTCATATTTTTGCTTGATACATATAAGCCGTTTGGCTGTTTTCGCATATAGCAGCGATTTGCTTAAGTAACTTGGGCGGTAATATTAAGCAATAAAGAGACATAATAGATTTGCGATTCCGCAGTAATCTCTTCGGGTTGATTTTCCCGGAAAATAGACATGTGTAAATCAAGCAATATAAATAACATATCAAGTCGATAGCAAAAATAACAGAATTATTGAGTTCTCATAAACTCTAGCAAATATATATGTGCCTTCTCGGGATTTAAATCAAATGCAATATTATATAGCCCACACTCAAACCTTTTCCACCGTGATATAGAAATGTGATGTGTAATGGTGTAGATTTCTACATCAGTCTTCGCTCAGTTTCATAACTTCTGAAAAACTGAGAGCATCGCTGATTCAAAATCTTTAAACTCGAACATTTGCTTGCTTTTATCCGCAGACAGAGCCTTCCAGTTTAGTGTCGAGTGACCAACTGGTTAAAACAACATGGCTGAACGACGATTTGCGGCTCTTTGCTTGCTTGATATCGTCGCTGAATTTTCCCTCATCATGCTTGAAGGAAATGTTGAATAAACATAAACGGTGAGCTTCATTCAAAAGCAATTCTTCTAGCTCACTTGATTACTGCAGAAAGTTAAACAGACTTCTGCTTTGATCAGACTTCTGTTTTCTCGTGAACAGTAGGGTCTGCTCGGTTGAAATCTTCGTATCCACTCTTCAGACTTCGGTAGGTTGCGTTTAAGTTCAAAATCACGTCGGGGTCACCACTGCAACGTTCGACATTTTTGCCGTAGGTTAACTGCAACGTTTGACGTTTGTCGGGGGGTTTTCACCCTCCGTGTACGCACCTTGGTGCTTTAGCGTGGCTCGAATATATATGCTGACTCCGATATCCGACTTCCAAAGATCGAGTCCACGCCGATTGAACGTTGGTTAGTTTATAGTCAAACGTTGTTAATATGAACACACGAATAAATCAATGCACTTTACTCGGGAATCGATTCGCGGGACCGACTGGCGTCGGAATAACTGCGCGATGCGTTTAATAGACAGTTCGTTTTCCTTTGCGGCTTGTCAACTCGTTCTTTGTTTATTCCGGCAGAAGCGACTTTTGTCTTGTTCCTTCTGTCAACTATGCCACAAAGTCTCAATAACCTAGCGCTTAACGCGCCAGGTGGCAGTCACCTCGGTCTCAGCCTCGTTCCCTCTCTCCCTGTCAGACCAAACATGCGTATTTATCTGGTGCTCCAATTCCTAAGAGAAAAACTGCATGATGCCCGTTTTTGGTCTTATTCATGTAATCTTTTCTCTCCAAAACCACTTATAGATTCTCTGCTTCTCACTCTTGCGACAACATCTCGTGTGATTGTTCGCCCAAAATAGACCCATTAGCTGGTCTGTCTCACGGGAACCCCATCAAAATCCTTCGTAACTCCGAGCAATAACTGACGTCATAATGATTTCCAGAGATCAAACAACACTGACCGGCAATAGCTGGCGCCATAATGATCTCGATCACCTTTCGCACACGATCAAACAACACCGACCCTTAATTGACGTCATAATGTTTTTCAGGTCAGCCTTTGCACGCGATCAATGACCAATAACTGGCGCCATAATGCAGTTTTAAGTGGATGACGTCCATCTTATCGCGGATGTTTGAATTGAAGTGAAAACAAGGCGAACCGCTGCATCACTTGACCTAAACAGTGAAGGAACTTCTCCACCTGACCATGGCGTGCGAAGCAACAGATTCCTGCAAATTTCGTCTGCTAAAATTATATGAGATGCCCTGTGGGATTCTGATGATGTCCTTCCTGCCTTCATGCGAGGTCATTTCAAACAATGGACATCATCATGGTACGTCAGCATCATTACATCGCCTGGTACGGCGAATGCCGAGATGAACACGCGTAAACAAGTTCGTGGCGAAGCTGTGATTCTATGTAAACCGGTGACGTCACATAACAGATCACAGCACCCAAGCGTCTAAAATGGCCGTTACTTAGATGAAATTCGTGCAAAACGAGTTCGTGTCGTGGTGTAGTGTGATTACGTCATAGCGAGTCTCCGTACTAATCAACTCTTTGACCTGTCGCATTTATTTGCTTTTATGTGACCACTGCTTTGTGTTTTGGCTGACTTGTGATTTTATGCTGCTTACGTTAATACAAGCATTTTATATATATCGATGAGAGCTGCTGACTACAGGTTATTGAGACCTTGCCCAAAAGTGTAACAAATAAACCTAATGGATATAAATGTTAACAACATCCCAAAAGCAATAAAAATGGCAGGAAGGTGGATAACCGTAACCAAACCCGGAGAATCACACTTTGAGCTTTGCAGGTAATGCAAGAAGAGGGGTCATCTGCTGCACATTCTGCAAAGCGATGGTCACATAACCAGATGCAGATCAGTAATCCCACCACCACCAATTCAAGCCATTCTTCACCACCCAATCCAACATTGGGTGACTGGATCCGACCAAAAAAGTTTATTAAAGTTTCTCTTCGAAACACCATTGATACCATGCTTCCCACCAGGACCAGCACAAACAGATTTTTAACACTGAAATCTATTAATGTGTTCTACCACATTTACTTCATATGAGTTATTGACTCTATATATATATATAACTTCTGAGTTCCTGGCAGATCTAAGCACGTGTATATTTTAGAGCACTCGTTATAGCGGTCCTCATTGTATTGCGTCAAGTATATTGAATGTCCTTGGGGGTAAGCACTTAATGTACATCAAACTGAGGCTACAGCTGATCGACATTTGTGACGTCATACAGTAGCTTATGGGAACTCCTGATGTATTATGGGTAATTTTTTTCCTAGGAGAGAGTTGTTCATGCGAAACGACAAGTAACTTGTGGAAACACATGGTGTATTGTGGATTATATCTACCGGTATATATCTAGCGCGCTTCTGTATGAAGATTTTAAAACATTTCGAAATGTGATGGGTGCTAAACCAAATGCTGGGTATTCAGTGGTGTGCTTAGTCTATGCACTGCACACACTATTTATTCTATGAAACTGCACACATTATTTGCGTGAAAACTAACTCTAAGCCTGAACCACAACCCTAACGCTAATCTCTACCTGAACACCAATCCTAACCCAATCAGTCAACCATGGGGTTATTGTGCATTGGTATTGATATAATACCGGTATTAAATTTGCGGTAGCCTACCTCTAAATACTACAGGATCGCTTGGATTGCATGGATCGCTTACTATACTTCGTAATTACAAAAGCTATAATATTAATGTTAGGGTTGGGATTAAAGTTAGTTCTGGGGTTGAGATTAGTGTTAGGGACAGGGTGAGAATTACTTTCCATAGCAATCTAAGTGAATCAAGCGCTCCAAGCGATCCCGTAGTATTTAGAGGCACCCTTTAATTTGTGAAATTTCTGGATATTGATTAAGGGGATGCGGTTTTAAAATCATCTTTGCCGATATACAGTTTGAAAAGAAGAGAATCGGCCTAAAAAAAGAAAAAAAGATTTTAAAAAATTACGCACAACACACCAGGAGTTCGTGACGTCACAAATGTCGATCAGCTGTAGCCTCAGTTTGATGTACATTAAGTGCTTACCGTCCTTGGGATTTACATAAAGCATTGTGGGTATTATAGTGTGAACACTGGGAGCGCTATATTTAACTATTACAGATATGACTTTCATGGAAGACATGGACCACGAAGTACTACCACAACGAAAAATCACAAAGGTGCCACGACCAAAATCCACACCCAGACAATCCAAATCAAAAGGCATTGGCTCCCCGAAACAAAACTCAACAATGGATAGTTTTATCAACAGGTCAACAACAGACCCCAAAGAAAAAATCCAATACAAAACATCAGAGGAAACAAAAACAAAAAAGCAATCACCAAACTTGGAAATTGAAGACAAAACCAACTCAGATATAGATTCTTCCCCACCGGCCACAACCAACTCAAACAAATCCTCCAAAGATGTATCCCTGTGGTGAATCGCTGGTTCGATTAATGTATATTATTCGTTTTATCACAATTTCTGCTCGTGTACTATTTAAACGTGTTAATTACTGGAAAACTATTTGCGTCGTATTTACGACCCATTGCAATAAGTTTAGTTGGTGCAATGCGACCCATTTTACACAGTTAAAATAGCCGTCCGCACCTTATTTGTCCCCGTGACCTATATTTATTTGGTATATATTGTCGTGATTTTATAAACAAAAAAAAAACAACTAGCAGAATGAACTAACAGAAATGCCGAATAAAATCAAGAATTTACAGTGCGATCCATGTATGTAGTTATTTATTATCAGGAATCAGTGTCAGCCACCGACGATTGCAACGAGGAAGACCGCCTAAGGTGAAGCAGCAGCCCTACCACCGCAATTCGCAACTAAGATAATTAAGGACAAAGCAGGGGTGCTATATCCCCAATTTAAATCATTGAAAAATACACAGACAATAACCCACCAACCATTCGACGTTCCATACAAGAAAGAAAGAAAGAAAGATCTACTAGGGACAACCATGTCACCTAACAAAAGGAACAAAGAAGATAAAGAACAATTCTCATAATTTAGTGTTTAAAACACCACACTTAATACAACAAAGTGATACCAATTTTATTTTAAATAATGGATATTATTGAGAGTGAAGTAATTCACATCCTTTCATATCCATTGAATATAGCAACATTGAATATAAATGGAATTTCATCAAAGTAAGAATCGCATCGAAAACTATACATACCTTGACAAATATCTTCCACTTCAAAATCTTCACCAATTGCCTTGTGTCTGATGTGCCGTCCCGTAATCCCTATGGAAATATAACTTTGATTAAACCTCATTTATTAAATAGATTTAAATTTGAACATGAAATTATATTGGATAATTGTATTGATAAAATTACTTTTAAACGTAATAATATAACTATAAACTTATATAACGTATATTTAAAATGTAAAAATAAAACAGTACGTAAAGATATGATAATGAAATTAAAAGATAATTCAATAACTCATAATATTGTATTAGGTGATGTTAATATGGTAATAGATGAAATTAATCTAATTAAAAAAAATCATAAGGATAGAGTTGCCTGGATGGAAGCAATTAGAAAAAGATTTTAATATAAATGATGCGTTTCGCTATTTTAAAAACCAACAAATCATATAGCCGAATAACCGAAAAATCTGCCACCCGAATATATACTAGTAAAAGTCTAAATAATAAGATTATAAATTATATAGTCGTAAACCTTATCATTGTCCCAGTAATATCATAAAAATAGATAATATTAAAAAATGGAGACCATCCTTTTATAAATACTTCAATATATCTAATTTTTTTCTGGAAAAACTTTAGAAAAGACAAAAGAAAATTTTAATACACTTTGTCTTGGTGGGATACTGCTAAGTTGGCAGTTAAAAACGAAATAATAATATATATTTCATCGGATATAAAAAAGGGCGAAAAACAAAGATATGAAACGGTGAACAAAAAATAAAAAACCTTTATAGACAAATAGCGACCCATAAAATAAACAAAAAATCGCTTTAATAGAAAATAATATTGAAATATACAAACGGAATTTACATAAAGGTGCATTAATTAGAGCTAAATTACCTATACTCGAAAATGAAGCCTTTTTTTAAAAACAAAAGAGACGCAATATTTCAAGTTAAAACCGTCAACGGAAACCGAACCCAAACCCCTATGCAAACAGTAAAAGTCTGAGGGGAGTGTCTCCAAATATATGTGATGACGATTATTGATAATTATTTAAATACTATAAATCCTATTACTGACGACGGAGAATTTAATCAATTAAATAAGCCTGTTAATTCTGATGAACTCAAAATTGCCATCGACCAAATGAACGATACGAGTTGGACGCCTAAAGGCATGGACGGCCTAAACGTATTAATTAATACATAAAAAAATATTTAACACCATAAAATATGATTTGGAAGAATTATATAATAACATCTTTCTGAAAGGGCAACTTACCAATACTATGAAAACGGCAATAGTTAAAGTAATATTTAAAAAAAGGTGATAAATCTGAAATTAAAAATTGGCAGCCCATTTCACTTCTAAATTGCGACTTTTAATGTAATAATAAATAGATTTACTGTAATAATAACAAACCCATTCGAACCTTTAAGAAACCCCTCACCAAGTCCAGTCAAACTAAAACCATCAAATCACCCAAACCTACCCCTAACTTCTCGCCAAAAACACTCGAGAGGTCAAGTCGGGCCCGCATTGAGCGAGGTTGTCTACACGACGCCCAAGCTAGAGGCCAAACACCCCTCGCTACCATGCGCCCACCCTTACCCCGGATCAAAATTCGACCCTAGTCTCCCTCTCTGCCATCCAGTAACCAAAAGTCCCAAGTCAACTTCACCCCAATCACCCTAAAACCCTTACCCCGCCCCATCCGGCCTTCTAAAACCTTGGAGGATTGGCTAACTGTGCGGAGCGTGGGACCGGATCGGGAGATCGTCCTGGGCCGCCGAGGACTCCCAGAACGACCATTCTTTTAATAAATATAATTCAGATTAAATCTATATATATCGTTGGCGGGACTTGTCCCGCCTCGATACCGAGTGCTGCAGAGCGGCAAAATAAAGAAGAAACCGACGTCGCTCTGCAGCCAAGGACCGCCCCAACTCAAGCCAGCACCGTCGACAACCAACATCCTCAAGTCGGCGGTTGCTGGAACAACTCAATACCACCTTAAAAATAATTATCACCCTGTGCAGCAGGAGGCCGTGTTCTTTAAACTACTCTGTAGTGGCTTGGATTATGATAATATTTCGCTCTTATTTTGCCTTGTGTAACTTAGTTGATGCAAATAAAATCAGTTGAATCACCTGGAACGGAAACGATTCGTTTCCTCTATGTATTAATCGGATTTTTGAACTTGGACTATGGTGCTCTGGAGCTTGCTCCACCACCACCTCGCCGCAACAAGAAGAATTTTCCGCTGCTCTCCACTCTGCTTTACCACCTCTACTGCTCTGTGGACTGCTGCCTTGCTGCTGGACCAACCACTACCCGAAGGAATCTTCAAATCCAGCAGCAAGGTACGTGCCAACACCTCTCCACAGAGCCAAGGCCAGAGTGGATAGAGCAGCGGCCTCTACAACAAGATGCCACTCCGAAGCAACACCTGCCTCGTGGCCAGAGTCCTGCCGAAGAAGAATCTTCGACCCCAACACCGTCTCGGCAGGGCTTCAACAACAACATCCGCCACGAGAGCCCACCGGAGTGGAAGCGGCGAGCCCGAGGACCGCTGTCGCCAAGAACAATACCATCACCGCCTGCAGCAGCTACCAATCAAAGGTTAGTCTCCCCCCCCACCTACAAACTCGTCTGAATAGACGCCCCCACGCGGAAGGTAAACAACCTTGGTATCTAGCTGCAGTGCCCTGCGACAGCGGCCTCGAAGAGCTGCAAAGCGTCGACCTGCTTCGACACAGCTTATTCTGGCTTCACCCCGTTTCCTCCCCTGGATATAAAAGAGCACCATTAACAATTACAAAATCTAATCTAGCAAGAAAGAAGAGAGAAGCGACCGACTTTTAAACCATAACTCTTAGTTTTTTAGATTTTATACTTACAAAACTAGATTCAAAGTTAACACCACCAGGCCGCTACAGAGCATTTTATTTTACCAATTTGCTCCTGACCTCCTGCTGCTTCTTTTTGCTTTCTCCAGAACATTTACCGGACAACAAACACCCTTGGAAACGAGAGGAATGGCCGGTCACAACATCACAATGTCGGAGGGGAAGCTGCTGGAGGTTGCTGTACGGTATGGTGGTGTGGGGAATGTCTCATACGAGTGCCCAGTCTAGACTTGCACCCAAACTTTCTCGCAGGCTAACAATTTAATAAGACACATCAATTTATTTGGAAAAACAAAACACCGGTCAATCAATTTCACTTATTTTTTCACCTGCGAGAAATGTAAAATCAAAATAAATAGCAACACAAAACACAACATTTCAAAACATTATAGACACTGTGGTGCAACCGATGGCGGGTCCTCGTGTGAGACGGGTCGATACTTCTGCCCTGCCTGCGAGCAAGCAGGGCTGGGGAACCTGGAGTCGGCACTCCGGCATTTCCAATCCTCCCACCCTGAATATATCCTACCCCCCCCGGCCTCAATTCTCAATTCCACCCCCAAATAACTTTACCCTCACCCTAAAGACCATATTACTAAACTCCTTTACAGTGGGCCACTGACTCCGGGGCAATTGGTATGCCCCATTAAGATCTGTCTCAGGTCCTCAGCTGCACGCCCTTTCTATGACGTGTACAAGCGGAGGAAGCTCAGCACAATCGAGCCCTTGTACGAGACAACATGTGGCAAATGCTTGCGGGCCCGTGGACACCTCGCAAAATAGCGGAAA
>CH001998.1:98385-138819 GCA_000149265.1 Ciona savignyi
CCACCCCATAGCAAGCTAGCGGGAGGTGACCTCCCCATACGCAAATTTAACATAACTAATTTTTAATATTTAATATTTAACTTCTATTGTTCTCGTTTAGTTGTCAATAAAATCTCCGATAAGCTTCTAAAGCAGTTGCCCTGATAACTGTCATTTAGAATGTAATTGTGATTGCGGCTATCACACTGCGCCGATTTTCTATATCTGGCTCTTTGATGACTAAACAAGATAATATTTGGCGCGAATCTTCGACCACGTGTGTATACCGCCATCATTATTATTATTTTTTGCATAAATCGTATTCTATCGATCGGTAGCTTTAGGTATTTTCTGTTCTAAACCAACATAACATGGAATATTTCTTTTAATTCCCGGGGTGTGAAAACGGTGCGAACATGGAAATTCGTCAGAACGTCTCGCGCCCACAATCAACTCACAACATGAAGCTTAATTTGCGGACATAACGCTCAAGTACGACGAGCTAGCTAGCTTCGGTGATTAAAAAAAAAAAAGAAAAAATCCAAATGTGAATTAAAGGAATGTGATGTTTTTTTTATTTTCCTGGCACATAATTAGTGCTGTCCCCCTGAACAACGACTCGGACGAGATTATGTTTATACATTTAGTTGAGAGTAATTTGTCGGCGTGAACACCCCTTTTGATTAATTAATTTTAGCTTAATGTTTGTTGTCTTTGTGCACAGCACAACCACCATGTTTTGAAACACCGGCCTTTCCTTTTTTCCAATTTTTGTAACCGCGAATCCCCCATGTTTCCAATGCACTTTTAATCATCGAAATGCGCATTCTATATCGATATACAGTAGGCCTACGGCATGTTCTTCGCAGAATTTTAGACCAACCAAATAAAATCAATTTTCCATGAGGTTTGGTCTTTGCTATCGCAAATCAAATAGCCTACGATTACAATTTGTTTTACAACGTAACAAACAGGCCTTATGTAGCATAATACTAGAATATTTAAAAAAAAATTCAAACAGTTTATTATTAGGCGAGTTATTTATACAAGTTATTTATGCAAGGAAAGAACAGTTAAATATACTGAGTTACAGTTGATTGCTATGTCTGAACCTAAAAGAAAAAACAGGCAGTTATCGGATCGTTTTTTGTAAGTATTTCGAAACAACGTGTTGTGCCGGTGGTATCGTGCAGTGGTGACGGTGGTGAGATCTTGGACGAACCAAGCACTTCTACTACTAATCCCGAGGAAACTCCGCGAGTTGCAATTGCAATTGGCGGTTGCAAATACCAAAGATCGTGGGGAAATCGATTTTAGTTGGCTCGTCTACGATTCTGCAAAGGACAGGGCGTACTGTTCGGTATGCAAATGGGCTTTGGAGCACAAGCATATATTGATAGAGAATGCGCATTTCATGATTAAAAGTGCATTGGAAACATGGGGGATTCGCGGTTACAAAAATTGGAAAAAAGGAAGGCCGGTGTTTCAAAACATGGTGGTTGTGCTGTGCACGAAGACAACAAACATTAAGCTAAAATTAATTAATCAGGAAGGTGTTCACGCCGAAAAATTGCTCTCAACTAAATGTATTAACACAATGCGGGAGAACCGGACAGCTCTTGAGGCTATCTTCCACTGCCTGCTTCTGTTAGGAAGACAAGGTCTTGCCACACGTGGACACACGGACGAAAGGTCCAACTTATATGCATTAATGCAACTAACTCCTTGGGGTATATAACCCAAGCGTTCTGCACTGGCTTAACCAGAGAGGGTACAAGTGGCTTAGTCACGATGTTTCTAACGAGATAATAAAGATGATGGCGCACAATCTTCTTCGATCTGAAATTAATAAAATAAAAAGCGCCAAATACTTCAGCATACTGGCTGACGAAACGGCCGACATTACAACCAAAGAGCAGTTGAGTTTGTGTGTTCGATATGTGTCTGATGCATTTATAGTAAATGAAGTGTTTCTCGGTTGCGTAGAATGTCATGCATGTACCGACGCTGCTACATTGCACAAAATTATTTCGGACGCAGTGACGTCGCTTGGTCTAGAATCTAGATCTTTCACAATGCGGAGGGCAAGGTTACGATGGAGCTGCAACCATGTCCGGAAAAATTTCCGGAGTTCAAGCCAGATTTAAAGAGTTGTACCCTACGATGCTGTTTGTCCACTGCGTGGGTCATCAACTTAATTTGATGGTGCAAGACAGCATAAAATGTACTAAACAGGGCACACACGCTCTTACTGTCTTGGAGGCTGTGGTAAATTTTGTCACATCGTCGCCGAAACGAAAATCGAGTTTCGTAGCGTTCAAGGCTGAAACTGGTGATACTGTATCGAATTCTTTGCGACCGTTGTGTCCCACTCGATGGGTGATGCGCCTTCCCGCCATTAATACTTTCTTAGAGCAATACAGTGTTGTTCTCGACTGGCTTGAGAGAATTTCAAATTCCCTTGATATTGATTGATACCATTACCCGGAGCAAAGCAGCAAGCTATTTACTGTCCCTAGAAAATTTTGACGTCTATTTTATGCTTCGTGTGCTACAAAAGCTGTTGGTGATGGTAAATAAACCCTGTCCACACTATAGTGCAAAAGCGTGGAATAGCCATCGGTGAAGTACGTTCTTTGGTAGAATCGCTGTTTGCATGACATCTACTGGTTCAGACGGGAAAGAGGCAGTCGAGTTTTTTGACATCTGCAAAAGGTCGGCTGCAGAAATTGGTTTGCAGGCTTCATCTCTGCCGCGTGGTTCTGGATTGCGTAGCAATCGTCTCTTTCATGGTTCATCATTTTCAATTGAAAATGAATTTTATGCTGATCTTTTGAAGAAAATTTTTAATCAATCATCAATGGCGCTTGAGACACGGTTTTCACGACAGGATCTTGCTATGATAGGTCACATAGAAGAAATAGCTGTTTCTGATGAACCAAACTCGGATATGACTACCAACCATGTAGCTGAACTGAGCAAGTTCTACACTGAGGACGTCAACGCATTACACCTACAATACGAATTACAGGGTTATATGAAGGACACCCACGTTAGTGGCATTACATATGTCGTAAAACGGTTTGCCGAAGATCGAACCTTGTCGGTCTTACTTCCCAATCTGGCAAACTTGATTAATATTTATCTGACTTTGCCATGTACCACCTGTGAGCCAGAGCGATCGTTCAGTGCTCTGCGCCGCCTCAAAACCTACCTCAGGTCCACTCCAACGCAAGAAAGGTTGAACCACATGATGCTTCTAAACATTCACCAGTCAGAAGCTGCTAAAATTGATTTGCCGGCAGTAATAAATAATTGGATTGACAGTGCCACAATTCGCAAAAATACATTTGCTAAAGCTTAAATTTAAGCCACAAAAATAGTAGTACCTTTTTAACTTCGTTCTTGTTTATGTATTTCATTTATCATTAATTCGAAGAATACAAGCCTTATTGATTGTAATACGGACAATGTATTGGTTTTAAAAGCTGTTACGAACACTGCTGCATTCGTGAATGGTAGTAGGATAGGATATTCATCTTTATCCCCGTGAATGGGAAAACCAAGGGGGTTAACACACGGGCAATCGTCAGATCACCTCGCGCCCATCGTCGGGTTACCGGAGCTATTGCAATGTGTTGTATATGATAGACATGTTCCTTCAATTTGGTAGAACCCATTAATCCGCTAGGTTCAGGCAATGTCCGTAAAGTGCCTTGCCCAAGGACACAGCCGACTAGCTAGCGACCAGTTTCGCACCTGCAACCTTTCGATTGAAAGGCGACGCACTTAACCACTATACCAACCGGGCGGACTTGATGTTGTTGCGTTAATACAAATTTAAACAAAAAGTACTGTTTATTTTGTTTCCTATAGTAAGCAAACTTTTGCGACATTCTGTTTGATAAGATACTAACTAACAAATATACTCTCCGTTTCGGTAATTACCTTTATAGTAAATAGCGCGAATGTGGGCCTATAGCAAAATGTATTTTTCATGCGGAAGGAGTTTGAAAGTGAGCCTGTTGGATAATAATAGCAACAATTATTATTTCTTTATTGCTGGTATTCTTGACAGCGCAGCAGCAATCGGGCCGATAGGATAAAAGGACATTCGCCGCCACGATAAAACGCATTGTGACGTTGGCTATCGGGGAGATTTTATTCATATTATGACGAAAGCGTTGTTAAGCTTAATCTTCTTGTTAGGCAGCGTTGGTAGGCCTACCTACCAACAAGTATTTAAAAAAATGCTTTTTTAGTGGAATGAACAAAAATCCGGTTAATCTAAGGTAATATATTTTGGACAAACAACTCTCAGCTAAAATAACGTTAGATTTGCGGCCTTAGTTTAATTAGAGAAAATGTTCATTTCAATATGACATACGCTAGAATAGATGACGTCATGCAACGTCTGACCTCCCCATACAAAATAAAAAGTCGGCGCGTATGGCCCTACAAGCTTACCCAGAGTATTGCCGTACAACCTCTCCCAGTATTGCCGTACAACCTCCCCCAGTATTGCGGTACAACATCGCCCAGTATTATCGCACAACCTCACCTAGTATTGCTGTACAACCTCACCCAGTATTGCCGTACAACCTCTCCCAGTATTGCTGTACAACCTCACCCAGTATTGCTGTACAACCTCACCCAGTAAGTATTGCTGTACAACCTCACCCAGTATTGCCATACAACCAGTCAACCCCACCCAGTATCGACACACAACCTCATCCGGTATTGACATGCAATCTCACCCAGTATTGCCACATAACTGACGTGAAATGTAATAATTAACTCTTTCACTCCCGGCCAAATGCATTAATTTAAACATGCTGTCCCGCAGTGTTTTTTACAATTTTTGGTCATTTTCAAATTAGCACAGTTTTTCTCAAATTTATGCTATGATTTAATATTTAGTATGGTTGGAAAGATAATTTATCCCTCTTTTAAACAAACCGCACACCTAGAATCTACCTCCAATAAAGAATATATTATGTAAACTTTAGTGAACACCACTTTTTATGTAAAGAAAATTCTGCTCGACTTTGAAAATTTTGAGGTGCACTGACAAACGAAATACTCACTAATTATTGGTATGCCCAAATGATATGAAAATTTGAATGTAGATTGTCTAATAGTTTTTGTACTCAGAAAAATTTGAACTGTCATTTTATCTTTAGTAGTTTTTTTACTATTCCTAATTGAAATTTTCCTTTATTCTAACTATATTATGAAAAATTGAACCAAAACGCATTGAAGTTTTTAGTTTTGTAGAACTAAAATAGTAAAAAGTATAAATAAGAACAGTGAAGGAAGTGTAAAAAGGGCATACAAAAGCAAACAAACACAAATACTATATCCAATATTCTTCAAAGCAGGGCACACCGAACTAGCTAGTCTCCCCGCCTTTTTCTTTATCGTGCGCTCAGCAGGCCCAGCTGGATTCATGCTTTGGTGAACACGAAGCATAAACGCCTGCAGCGAAAACGTCACCAACGCTCTCCTTTTTTTCTCAACAGCACGAAATTCACAGAGAATGTAAAGAAAGACTTGCTTGACAAAAAGAGCTTCTCCGCAAGTTAACGCGACTCCTATTGGCTGAGTTAGTCACATGTAAATTCGTGTAAAATCGATAGAAATAAGAGGCGAAGCCTTGAAAAAGAAAGGCTATCACTCCTCGCATTTTTAATATTTCTCCACGAAAATTACAGAGAATAAAATATAGGGTTTCCTTGATCGAATGAGCCATAGCTGAGGTCTCTACCATTACGCATTGCGGAGAAATCGTTTTTTAGATTTGTATCCATTTATGGACAGACGGGATACCATGTTTTCCCACCAACTCGCCATATATGGCGAGTTGGGAGGGAAAGAGTTAACATTGCCGCTGCGCGCTCACGTTAATTACACGCCTTGCTTTTTTCCTTTGTGTTGTGCTGTGCGACTTCCAACCTGCAGTCAGATCGATTGTGTTAGCATGGTAACTACGTTCGCACTTATTTCTTTATTGCAGATATTATGTTTCGTTATAATTTCGTTTAAGCTTATAATAAAGTTAATGATTTACACTTACGAAATCATTACCTAGTATTGCCGTACAACCTTACCCAGTATTGAGAGACACCTCACCCAGTATTGCCCTACAAACCTTGTTCAGTGTCTACACAAAACTAGCCTAGTGATGCTATAATGTCAGCACACTATCTTACCTAGTAGCAGCAAACGACTTCCACGATATTGTCACAGACATCTTTGGCCACAGTATTAGCCGGCAACCTTAACCGGTCGCTTAACATTTTACTAATACCTGTACTTTTGGTAGTTTAATTAATGTGCACCACACTAAAATAACGGTTACTGCCCAATGGAACATGCTAAAATAGAATTCTAACTAATCCTCCGAAGCTTTTCAGGCTATACACCAACGTACGCTACCACACACTATTTAATCTGAAAATAAGTCATGGCGATCAACCATAATATGCTTAATCGCTGTACCATGTGGTATGAAAATACGACCATGGCTGCATACTATGCGTTAATTATACCAAACCATGTCCCATACTATGGGCTAATCCGTAACGAATCGGGTGGTTGAATACCAACAATATTCTGGTCAATAATTATGTGTACTACATACAATTTACTACCATTTAAAAACCACTAGGGTAAAAGCCATGCTAATTAACGTCTTGCTTATTTTATTTTTTAAGGCTGGATCAGATGCTACCAAGTTCGCAGCAGAAAAAGAGATCGCGCGTTCACAGCCATTTGTTCTTGCTATTGGTGATCGGTGCTGCCCAGACCAATATTTTTTAATTGCTGATTTTACGGCAATATCTCTTGAAAGCGATGCATTATGCATTAGATGCATTTTTTAAATTGTTATGTTGCTTTTGGGTTTGCAACATATCTTATTTCCAGAAATTGTCTTCATTTTTTATTTTTTTTGAAGTAATTGTTCTAAGCAGACCAGCTCTTTGTTCTGTGGGATCATTGTTAGCAGCAATGCAAAATGTGGTCTAAATTATAATTAATTAATTTAACAGTCCGTGGTTTTAATATTCAATATTTTTTTGGCATAAAATAATACAAGATCATGTATCAATCAATTCTATATTTCGTGTACATATTTATGGGTTACCTGTTACCATTGCTTCTTGATAAGTAAAGATAGAATAAAACATTATTGGAGTATTGATTGAATGACAGTATAGAGCAGGGATGGGCAACCTTTATCTGTCTGGGTGCCAAAATCGGCTAAAATTATTTGCAAAATCCTTCCGCGTGCCAACTAACAATTCGTAATATCATATTTCTTTTTCATTTTTAAAGGTGCCTGTTTTGAAAAAAATGATTTAAATTTACCAACATAGTTCATGCCTAAAATAGTCAATTTTTTTTGTAAAACTATACCGTTTTGGTTTTTAACATCCCAGGCAGGGAAATTCAAAATTTTGCCATGCCTGTCAAGCGTTTGACAAGAAAAAAAATAATAAAAAAATAAAAACGGACAAAAACAATATGTGCCCCAGACCCATAATTAGCAGGTACAAACCATGAAGCGCACATAATAAGGCTTTCTTTACTCAACATCGCAGTGTAAAACAGCACTGCTAGTAATTTGGAAGAAGCTGCACTTACTTTATATGGTTGGCCATCGATGTCATAATTCAGTAAAATCAGGCGCTGCTAATTTTAGTGCGCGCACCTAATTTACCAGCGCGCTGGTAACCTTTCACCTGGCCAAGAGTGTCATAACTTGACTCTACTGTTTATAAGCTACCATTTCGGCAAAATTGTTACCGCGTTAATAAATGGGGAGCCCCAACCGATTAGCCACTAGGTGGCCGCTCAAAACATTTGTTCCCAACAACAACTTGTCGTCAGAGACGCGCAATTCACTTTTTAACTTTACAAAAAAGTGCTAACGCTGTTTCAAGTGAAAAGTAAGCTGCTTAATTTAGTTGCCAAACGTTATTTAAAATTAAGAAACGTAAGTACCGTAAATTTTAGTTGCCTAGATTACTGACCGCAAATTTAGAATACAGTAGGCTAGGCCTACCGGAAGACTTAAGATTTTTTGTTCACATTCCAGATTACCTTGTTATCATTATAGGACCTGTCAAGAGTAAGAGGCAATATGAACATCCAACTTACAGTCAGTAAATTGCAAGGGGTGTGCGAAGATAAGTGGTAGAAAGGCAGATTTGCTAAAAAGGTTAGGCCTGTATTTAATTACTGGTAGGCCTAATAAATTGTACCACTGTATAAAAATACTTCGTGCACCTTAATTCTGTAAGGATTTAGGGTGGGTTAGTGATGAGTAAAGTTGTCTGTAGTTTCTTATTTCCTGTTTTTAGTATTGTCCAGCTATGCCCGATTTTAACTATATTTTATTCTTAGATTACAAGCATATGACAAAAATGACAACTTCCAAAATGCTGAAGTTGTTTTACCACCACCAGCAGTTTTACCAACATGGCCCTGTTCAGGATTTAAACAGGTTGAACAACACCATCGACACTACATCCCGAATGTGACAATATCGTCAATTGAGTGTTATTATAAGATTCATCAGGCATCTGATCTTGTTTGCTTGAATAATTGTACGGCTATTACCAAAGGTAGTCTTATGTTACACAGCCATCGAGTGGCAACATGTAGCTACACCAGATCTGGAAGTGAATTTTATTTATCTGGGATGGTAATGGCTTGCTTCTATGCAAAAAAGGTTAGGATGACGTAATTTAATTATATGTTACCGCTTACCAGTATATATTTAATTAAATGGTTTTTTGGATTTTGGAGAAATGTCAGTAAAGCCTTGACCAAAGAAATATCAGTGCAACGAGTCCAGTTCTTAAACAGACATTTTTTCTTCCAGGTTGTCTATTATGTATGTACGCTTGAGATTGACAGAACGTGGGGAGGTGGTAAATACAACTTGTGAATGCCCTGCAGGCACTGGACCCCATGGAACATGTAAGCATGTTGCAGCAATGCTACTGTTGCTGAAACAATTCAAAGACACTTGGATTCTCCAGACAGGAAAGAGTTGCACAGATATGATTCAGACCTTTCACAAACCAAAAACAATGTGGGTATGTTTAATGTGTTTATGCCTAATGGAAAAATTAATATGTTTTTCTATGCCATATAAGTATTGGCAGAATGGAATTAAGTAGTTTAAACTAATTTATCATGCAGGATCCCCGGTGAAGGCTGCTAATCTTAAAAGAAAAACTGAAATTCCAATATCTAAAGATTGCAGACCGCTGAAGTTCCGTGAACAACCAGGATATAATGATTATGTCCGAGACTTAGTTATTAATTTTTGTCATGCCTCTAAATCCAGACTGAAACTTATTATTTTGCAAAAGTGTTGATCGCTCAATGATTTGCCTGGTTCTACCACCATATGTGATATATGATATAACCCCTGATGGTGTATACACCTAATCATAGTTTTTAATGTATTTCTGTTTTTGTAAGAAGAAAAAGTTGCACGTTGTGCATTTAAATCTGTTGGTTTTATCTAAAATTATTCTCGTATTTGGAAATTTCCGTTTAAAATCAGTCGGCATATGCTGCTGAACAACATTTGCATCGGGCCAAATGTTAATTTCTTTCATCTGAAAATACATGAAATTGATTCATGTAGAAATTATGCTGTTTACGGTTGATTCAGAGACACTAAACATCAGGCCAAGTTCAAAGTCATCTTTGGCTTGCCTTAACTTCATTAACGTCATAAATAACTGTTCCTGAGGTGAAAGCGATTTACTTTTATCAATTAGATGGGATGCAGCAGGACCCAAAATTTGGAGAAAAAAAACGTAAAATGTTCAAAATCTTTAAAACCAGTGTAATACTGTACTGCATCACTATTACTTTTATACTGTACAAGAGGGGTGGGTTTGTTTGAGTAGAAGGTTTTTCTTTTTGATTTGCATTAGTTTCAAATGTTCGGATGGCAATAGCTGGCTGTTCTTGATCAGTAGACACCTCACCTTCCAACCTCAATATCATTACTATTCATTGTGATAATGTCAGTGGTGCTTATGGTGGATGTCAGTCCAGCCAAATTTCTCTTGCGACCACGCTCTGCTCGCTTACCAATTTGTTTTAAATTTAAAAATTGAAGGCACAGCAGCCTCCTTTTTAAGAATTTTGTATTTGTCTGCAAATTAGGCAAAACATTAGAACTAGGTAAAGGCCTTGGTCATGTTTAAGACTACTTACTGTGCTTTACAATATGGGTCTGTCAACCAATAGTTGGATTGCATCGACATCCAATGTACCATAATTAATAGAATAGTGTAGTAGTAGACCACCTACTTTTTTGTGTAATAGTATAATCGTCTTATTTGAAGTGGTCACTGCACACTCTTCCTAAGGGGCCAGGTTCCCAGAAAGCATCCGTTCCGGGATTGACCCTTTTAATTAATGGCAACCTGCCATTTTCTTCTTATAGTTTTTTTTTTCTTTGGGAAAACAATGGCCACCCTTTCTGTTGTTGCATTTTTGCACAAAACACTGAGGCATTGTACAATGTAGGATATATAGACACTAAAATCTGGGAAAGGCGAACAGAAAAAATAAGTGTACTGGTAGCCTATGGTTACTTGCAGTCACAAATCGCGACAACTAAATTAAGCTTACTTTTCATTTTAAACAGCGTTAGCACTTTTCTATAAAGTTAAAAAGTGAATTGCGCGTCTCTGACGACAAGTTGTTGTTGGGAACAAATATTTTGAGCGGCCACCTAGCGGCTAATCGGTTGGGGCTCCCCATTAGCATTACACTGCTAACTACAATTGGCTATCAGTGTCATAATTGTCCCCTATACACATACAAACTTCCCAACAATTCAAATGTTTCTATGTCCATCCTGCGTTAATGCGCGCGCCACTTGTTTTTAGACCAAACATTCTGGGAGAACGTGCAATTTTTAGCTTTTTCGTGCAAATGCCATGCTTTCCAGACCGAATAACAAGGTTTGCAGAAGATTCTTCACTAAACCACCCAATTTAATATAGTTTAGCAGTGTGTGCATTAACGATGTTTGCTTCTCAGCTGTAATACAGAAGAAAGCCAATTATTATAGTAAGACTAAAGAATGTCAAGGCTAACTGATTTAAGAAGCCAATAAATACCCTGTTGCAGGAAGCCCAAAACCAGAGTTCCAGCGAGAACGTGATTTCTCGGTATATTCAGCATTATTTCTTAGGCTAGTAGTATTTATTATATAGTTGAATTTAAAATCAGCATAGTGCATTTTAAACTTATTTAGGCTTAAATAATAGTTATATTTATTATGTATGTTCATGAATTGGAAAACAGGCAAGCACGGTAAGCCTATATAGACTTAAGTAAAAAAGTTCACAACATACCGTAAGGCAAGTGTTACTTCCGCGGGTGAAGTAACGGGGTTGCTTTGGTTTGAAAATAACTCGTATCGAATTAAAGAACAGACAGTTTGTTTCCTCGAATTATAATTTGCGATCAGGGTTCAAAACGGTTACAGATGCGGAACGGAGGGATGCAGGGACGATATGGGGTGATACGGGGACGATATGGACGGATATACAGGGATGATACGCAGTGGGGACGATACGGTTTTCTGTAAATTAAAAATAAAGGGACCAAAATCAATAATTGAGGGGTGTACGTATGAAATAGTAAACAATTACACTCACCAAACTTTGGCTTTAGAACCGGAACGGAAAAATACGGTATCAGATAAATTTACTGTGCTGCAGTCTGTACGGTGACTAAATCAAAAAGGAAAAGGCATTTTCTAACACGCGGTCGGGTATATAGATATTGTAACACAAACTCCCATTGTGACGTAATTTGGTTGTGGTGCAATTTATGATTTATAATAGACATCAAATAAACATTAATGGGTCGAGATATCTTACAGCAAGTGATAACGGAAATAAATATTCTGCTATTATCACCATAAATATATATATTAAATGCCATTTTAAGGGCAACACTAAAATAAGAGAGTGCGGGAAGGAGGGTAACTACATATTAAAATTAAGAAAACTCTTCCCTAAACACTAATCTCAATTCCAGAACGAACCCTAATTCCAACCCCAGTAAGTACCACAGGAAACATAACGCATGACTGGGCTGAACAGACCGAATTAATTGTAAGACAAGATCGAGACGGTGAGCATACCAGAAAATAAGAAACCGGAAGCTGGTTGACATGGGTTCTACACGATGCAGTCTGGAAAGCATGCAAGTGCACTCACAAGATTTTTTAATCTACTATATTGGTATCATCATAATAAATGTGCCTCAAAATAACTGGGATATTCATTCTAATTCAGTTAATCTAACCACCAACGACTAATATCCCACAGCTCAAAATCATATACGACACACTGCAATATACAGAAAAACGTGATTACATTGGAACTTTCCCCTCTACCAAGCTACCAGGTATTTACTCCAATGTGGCAAACTTGGTTAGAATTTCAGCCTATGTTCTGAAACCACTTAGCCCGCCCAATATTTAAAGCAGTTTGGCGATGGAGGGAGCTAGAGAATTATGACACTGATGGCAAGTTCAAGGTTACCAGCGCGTACGATCGTGTGGCCAAATGGTTAACGCGACCGATACATATACCGACTTCTATACAAAAAACGGTCCTTGCGACGAGCGCATTATGGGTTCGAAACTAGGTTCGGTAAAAATTTGTGAGCGCGTTAACAATTTTACCGCACGGTGGCGTGAAGAGATGAATTGTGACACTCTTTGCCAGGTGAAAAAAGGTTACCAGCGCGCTGGTAAATTAAATGCGCGCATCTAAATTAACAGCGCGCTGATTTTACTAAATTGTGACACTGATGGCCAACGACGGTCGATGTTTTTGTCAGCAAGTTAAGTGCGCGCTGGTAATTTATGAACGCGTACTTAATTTGTGAACGCATTGACAATTTTGCCGCATGATGGCGTAAAGAGACGAATTGTGACACTTTTGGCGGGGTGAAAGGTTATGAGCGCGCTGCTTAAATTAGCAGCGCGCTGATTTTACTGAATTATGACATCGATGGCCAACCATACACTTACGCCATATATGGTGCTATTATACATTAGCTAGGTGTGTGGCAAGATTTTACAACACTTCTGCCCGTTATACTAATTAATTCTGGCTGTGAAGTGCTGGTAGAAATAACAAGTACAACACTAAGAAACACTTTCTACAAGCTGTTAAAGTGCAAAGACTTGGAATACCATATAAACTATTCGACGCAATGTTAAACAATAGATAAAAAGGCATTGCTCTAAGGAACCAATGCTACAACTATCATCGAGTGGGTTCCCCGTTGACAGACGTGATCTGAAGATGCTGGTGAAGACACACACATAGATGGATACTAAAAAAATAATGTTAATAGACCAGGAGATGATTGTTACTTGCCCACTAAAATTGCAGTGAAGACAAGTGCTAGACCCGCCTGTACAAAGTTGTCTCTATATCCATTCCTACTTGAAAGGATTTACACATAACCAAAAAAAAATACAAATCCTGATAGAATGCTGCCCTTTACGTGAGTTATCCTATTGTTAGATAAGAACTGTAACCTCTCTATATTCTATGTATCCATGCGTTACGGTAATACTGTGTCGACAGTGAGTGCTTCATGATCACGGTTGACCAGCGAGACGCTGGCACCCTCCTCCCCATCATTACTCGAAATATCGCAAGGGGCACTGAAATACATTCGGATGAGTGGCGAGCCCTATAGCCAACGAATCCCAAGTAAGTTTAAAACATAATATTTACTTTGTGCTAACAGAGTCACGTGCATGGACATGGCCGTAAAATCGGCGGGTTTTAAACCAAATGGCCTATTTGCACTTCATTTTTTTTCGTTATTAACTCATTATTCCTGTTATACATTTTTCATTACAGGCCTGGGAATGGGCTGTACGCACGCCACTGTAAAGCATTCCCGTGAATTTGTGTCCGCCACAGACAGGGTTTCGTACACGAAATATTGAAAACCTGTGGCGGCAGTGCAAGAGCCGTTTCGCCAAAATGAACGGTGCTCATCAAAAGTACGTTCCTGGATGATGAATTTTTATGGAGATGATTGGAGGAAAAAAGGCCATCGCCGAAACTTATCAACGCTACCTACCTCCTAAACATAAACTGCCCTTTTCAGGAATCCCATTTAAAAAGCCGAAGAGAGAAAAGGGAGGGAAGGAACTACTGTTGTTAATTACACTAATTTGTGGAAGCACCTAAATACCACTGGGCGTTAAATTACTTGATTCCCCGAGACATAATAAAAGCGTAAATGTTAATAAAAAGCGATAATAAAAAAGTTACAAATAAAGTATAAAAAGGTGTATCGAAAGTGTACACATTATATATAACGCATCAAACGAGCCCCGTGCGCGTTACATTCGTTCCCTTCTTATTTTACATTAAGGCAGTACCGGATTAAGGCGGGGGTTAATGGGGCTGCAGCCCCAGGCCCTTCGAGAACAACTCTACATATTATGTCTTAAACAAAAAATTATAATTACTATAAACTTGAATGAATATTAAATCTTAACAACTTATCTTTGCTGATCGTTCGAATTTTGCCACTCTATTACGTAACAATGCGTAATTTCAGTTGAGTCATCATAAAGTAATTTCAGTTTAGCAGAAAGTGATTTTGCATTGTGCCTCATTGCCATTTGGCCAACTCCTTGTGGTGTGAGTCGTTGGTCATGATGGATGCGTACGAAGTGGGGAATAATAACCATAGGCGCCAGTGTTTACAAAAAGCAGGTGGTGCGAAAAACAGGCAGCGAAAATGTTTTGTATGGCAGGTCATTGCACCTTCTAGATTTGCCCTATTTATTTTTTTCACTGCCACTTCCATGCATTAATCCGTCTATTAAATAATGTCGATGGGGAAAACCTTTTTCGATACTAGTATTCGACTCTCTCTAGCTTACCACCGACGACCCACGATCTTTTATAAAGAAAGCGATAAGCGGACTTTCTCTTTTATATGCTCAACGTGACCCGTGGTTCGCATGAGTCATCAAGAAAGATAAACGCGCTCTCTTTCCCTAAGTGCCTCGACCTTTACTACGAAGCAATAACAGAATGTCTTTCTAAAATTGTAATTGCCGACTTCGTTCCAATTGAATTGCCTACGACTAATCTTTTATTTTGCTACCCTTCAACCTAGGCTCATTATATAAATAAACCCTTTCAGCTAAATTATCACAATAACGATATATAGTAAATAAAAGTGTTAGTATAACATAAAATGGCTTATCCTACGATGAATTGAAGTTGGCCTAAATATATATCTGTAGACAGTAGACGTATACGAACTGATAAAATGCTCATGTTTTCAGTTTTCGTATATTAGCAGTTTTATCAGTTACTGTTTTGAAATAAAACTGTTATTCTATTTGAATAAGGTGAATGCAAGGATAGGAAAACTTGTTAACTTGGCCTTTTAAAAGTTTATTATTTAAAACCGAAAAATGGAAGCTTTACTAATGGAGAAGCTGTCAAAGATGGAGGAAACAATGCTTGCGATTAAGGGTAAGCAAGAAGGACTTGAGGCCAGGTTTGCCTTCCCTAAACATTGCAGGTTCGTCGGATCGAGGGAAAGAGATTTTAGAGATGAGATCCTCTCTTAACGCATTGGAGGCCTCCTTTAAAGAACTGAAGGCCTTGATAGAACGCCCTGACTAACGGTTAGATAGATGGATTGGAGCAGTATGGACGAAGAAACTGCCTCCGTCCTTCATGGCTGCCAAGGAATACCAAATAACAGGGACCAGTTTTTAAAATACATTTTAAATATATTTAACAAAATGAATTTACCGTATCCACCAATTGTTCCCACAGAAATTGATATTGCGCATGTGCTGCCAACTAAAGAGAACCGGACCCCAATTATTGTAAAGTTCGTCCGAAGAATGGTTCGGAATGACATCTTTAATTCCAAGAGGTGCCTGAAGGGAACGAAGATGGCAATTACTGAATCATTGACGGCAAGACGGCTCCGGATCGTGGAGAAAGCCAAGGAGGTGTTTGACTTTCGAAGCGTGTGGACCTTCAACGGGGCTGTCCATATCATTCATAATAACAAAAGGCAAGTGCTCCATAGATTATCTGATATTACTATCATTCTAGCTTCTCCACCCCGTTCCACTTAATGTTCTAATTGGCCAGTTTAAATATCCCGTATGTCACCTTCAAAAAGAAAAACAGGTCTGATATGGAGCAAGCTAATCCGTGTAAATCAAAATTTTGTTTCCTGTGACTAAACTGTCTAAAAAATACTTCGCTAAGCCTAAATGCAAATAATATTAAAAATAATATTTATAATTCACATTGCAACTGGCTATGCAACACCTGCTCTTTTAAGTCACACCTGCCTTTTTATGAGATTTCCGACTCTGAACTTTCGCTTCTGCTTTCCCCTTCTACTACTACCCAAATCAATCGTGACCCAAGTAAATTAAATTCTTTTTTTAATTACCTAGATGACAATGTGTTAGAAAATAAAATTATGAGGAAACTATCATTGGGTGCCCGGAGCTATATATAACATCAAATCAATGTAAATCTCATGTTTGAAAGTGAACAATTTTTTTCTACCCTGAGTTTGAATATTAGATCTTTGGCACATCCTCATAATTTTAGCAAACTGGAAGCGTTAGTGTTATCTCTTAAATTCAAACCTGAAGTTATTGCAATAACTGAAACATGGATAGTTGGAAATCAAACAGGGCATTATTCAAATTTACCAGGTTATGTTTTCGTTAGCAACAGCCGGACTGAACACACGGGTGGTGGAGTTGGAATGTACATCAGATCTGACCTAGATTTTCATGTTAAGAAATGCTCATCGGGTATGGAGGAGAGGGTTTTTGAGTCCCTTTTTGTATCTTTCCCTAATTTATTACCCCAGCCTACATCAAATTCAAAATCATCCTTAATTTGTGAAGTAGAAGTAATAGGCCATAAGCCAAACCTATAAAAAAGCGCTAAAAATAGATTGGTTCCCACATCTCTGGCACTACATGTTGTATACATTTTTGAATTCGTATTAACTTACTTATTAATATACTAAAAGTTCTCCATAAAATATCCTGCAGTTTTTCCGCTAGGTGGGGTTTTCTGCACGGTAGTACAACGGATATTTAGGCCAAGTGGAAGAAAAAAACCTTTTATTTTGTTTGTGACCCACAGTTCACAAGCGTAATTTTTGCTACACGTCTAAATAGTTTTTTCCAGAACGACTCCTTGACGGCCGCCGTGAAGTTTATGTACCGCAACACGTGGGCAGCGAAGATTCACGGCGACCGTCAAGAAAACAACGCAACTTGTGCGTTTATCACCACCAATGTGCCATCAACCTCTTCGTTTCTAGCTTCAAGTGCCGCCTGAACAAGGAGTATCTTTAAGTCGAAAGGGGTGTGTTCCATGTTGTTCCATTCAATTTTAGTAGCTTGAGAAATAATGTGATTTATGACCAAGCAGGCGTCAGAGGGGGACCAGGGCTTGATGGTGGCTTTCTTTTTGCGGAACGCCTTCGCAAAGATTTTCCGCTGGTCCGGCCACTCTGCAGTTGTATACGCCCGCTTGATCATAATTTCGGGCATGTTGAAATCCTTGTCCAAAACGGCGAGCTTGAAGACATTAAACGACGGTTTTGTATCAAAAGAAGCTATCACCTCCAAAGCCAACTTCTTATTATAGCTAGAGTTTTTACTTGTTGCCCCTCGTTGAAGCAATTGCAGTTCGTGTGGAATGTTGCTTTCTTTATACATATATGATATGTAATTTCTCAAGTCTGAGACGGGTGCCAGGTAGTTAGGGAATATGCCAAGACCGTTTAACAGTCTTAGGACAGCTTGTTTCCTGAGTTTCGCGGACCTCACTTGCGGGTTGGCTGAGGTAGTGGAGAACAAGCCATGTCGGTGGCCGACTTTCTTTTGGCCTGTCTCCACTGGCCCCAGCCAAACCGTGTGGTTGTTGTTGGTGATTGGGCTTTGGATTTCGCACTTCTCCACTGTGAATGCCCATTTGCGGGCTTGGAAAGATTTGACTAGATAATCCGCATTCACGAACGCATTCATATTTAATTTGTTGAGCTAGCTGTGCGACCTTGTAAGACTTTTCAATACTGGTTTCAAAGGGGTTGACGCTGTGATAAAAATTCTCCGCTATGTTGTGGTAAAAGTCAAGATTCACAGGAGGTCGTTCTGGAAAAAACTAAATAGATCACGCGTAGCCAACGCACGACTATAGGCCTACTATCGCTTTGTTCCAGGCACCTCCAGGCAAATACGGTCTTCCCTCATGATACAATTGCTGAGTAATGTTATGCAGACCTAAGCGATCTTAACTACCTGCAATCCAACTAAGTATAAAATGTAGGCTAATGCAAAATTATACGATTTAATTTATATAACAAAGCAACATTTAAAATCCATTAAACTTGTGAAATGAAAAAAATAACATTTCGGCTGATATTACTCCGGACTTTTCCATGACAACCACTCATACGTAACAAAGGGGGGATCGAATTTTACGGGAAGACCAAATGTTATACGACACCGGGGGCGGGT
Source organism: Ciona savignyi (assembly GCA_000149265.1). Classification (NCBI taxonomy): domain Eukaryota; kingdom Metazoa; phylum Chordata; class Ascidiacea; order Phlebobranchia; family Cionidae; genus Ciona; species Ciona savignyi. The sequence continues at coordinate 116,990 of CH001998.1, forward strand.
CTTAAGGTTCAAATAACAAAGTTTTTACGAAATTAATGCGATTTCTGTTGTTGTAAAGTTGCAAATACCTTGTTGATTGATTCACTCATACTTTGTGAATTTGAGTGTGACGCACGCACTACTCATGTCATCTGTAAGTCTATTTCTTCTCTCGGATTTAATAAAGTTCATAGTCGAAAACAGATGTTCACAAGAATACGATGACCCAAATAATGTTTAGTTTAGGCACATATGTTTAGTTTAGGCACATAACTGACGGTTTTAAACAGTCTGAATATAAATTCAAAGCCAATATATAACTGATCTGAACATTTTGTTCGAGCTTTCGTCTACTTCTTACATTTTTAGAAACTAAGTGTAGCTGAACAAAATGTTTAGATCAGTTGTATTGCCTTTAGTATACATTCAAGCTGTTTAAATGTTAAATAAGTTTAGTTAAGCTAAACTATGCTAGTAACTAACAGATATAATTAAATACGACTCTGCTTCAAGTTAAAAACCGCTTGGCTAGAGGACTACTACAGTGGTACACGACCTGAGCACTACTATAAAAACTATAATTGTCTTGGTAAAATGGCACTGTGTCGTCATTGACAGGTTCATACGTAATAATGGATTTATTATGTGATTGTAACTTCATTTCACTTGGCATCTTTTCAAGAACAACTGATCCGTGGAAATATTTAATAAAACGAGTGAGATAATAACTGTATATCATATAATTAATTCCACAAGGGCTTTAATCGAAGCTGGTTTTATATAAAGATAGGTTTGAAGTTGGCCGTAAGTTTGTAATAAAAAAAATTTTGTGCCGTTTTTTTCGGAATGCGTCGCGTGCCAGTATTTATGATCTTGCGTGCCAACTTTGGCACGCGTGCCATAGGTTCGCCATCGCTGGCCTATAATGTCATCAATGCGATTGTGCAAATCTACTAAGAGCTCAATGACCTTCTTTTGAACTTCTAAACATATGTTTCGGGCCACACCTTCTCCTAAAGCCGGCTCCCTCACTGTACTGGTCGCGCTTTACCGCACACTCTTCTTCAGGGCTCTATATCAGTGGTTCTCAAACTTTTTAGAGTTAGGACCCACTATTAATTACCACAATTTATGGCGACCCACTTAACTTTATATGTAGTTGTTGTAACATGTGTGAGAGACGAAAGGTTTAATGGCCTGAGGTCAGGTGAAGATCACGTCACGATTCAAGATTGTGTGATGTCACAATTATGATAATTTCCCCTTGATTTTTGTATAGGAAATAGCCAGTATAGTTAATCAGAGCTTTCTATAACTTTTCACGACCCACCAAGATTCCTTTCGCGACCCACCGGTGGGTCGCGACCCATAGTTTGAGAAACGCTGCAGTCTATATCGTTTTGATCCTAATTAAATTTGGATCGCTTAATATTGTTCTTTCGCCTAGGTTTGGCGGCCGCGTCCGCTATATTTATTAAATTATATCTCTTTTTTTAATGACGTGTTTTAACGACTGTTCGTTTTGCCGTCTTTTCCCGTTCCTGTATCGTGATTAAATTCGTTTGCCCAACTAAAACTAATGTATAATGAGTATGCATTAATCTTCTGTTGGTCTTGTATCCAAGAACCACAACATTCACTTACTTTTTTGTGAGATGGGAAAAGAATTCTTTTCTGAAAAGAGCAAACATAATTTTTAGTTGGTATGTTTTTGCATTAAATCATTAATAATGGAATGAAGTAATTACATAATAAGGGTGAATAGGCTTACCTGAAACTGTCTCTACCCCACAAGAATCGGATTCAGTGCTCGGTGTCGAGGATGATTGGCATGGTATGGCACCAGCAACATTTAAACACGCAGCGAATTCTGTTTATCAAAAAATTTATTAAACCAGACACTAATATATATTTTCCCGCCACTACTTTGCTCGCTGATGTGATAGGGTATTTAAACGATTCTATTTGAATAAGGTACGAATTTTGCGCGGCAAAATATAATCAGACCAGATTCAAATAGAACCCTAAAATCGTTGGATTTATTTCATCGCACACTTTTGGACTTATTACTTTGGATTTACCTGACATTGTTTGTGACAATTCCACAAACAGAAGACTAGGTAAGTCCTTACCTACTTTAAGCCCCTTTTTTGTGTGATTTTGCGCGAGTGTACTTATTATCTTTTGTGTCTTTTTTCCCATTTAACTAGCAGTGTTGCCACACTCTCTCTTTTTTCCGTAGATTAAATCTTTTTTCGGCAACACTAATAATTTAAAAAGCGCCTCTTAAACTCCACAGCTTCATACCGCGAAGCTCTATCAATTTTTTTTGCACAACAGGCCATCTCGTGTCCATTAAAAAAATTTCACTCACCTTTTCACACTGCTCCACCTGACGGACACAATATTTTTACTCAATTACCACAATCTACGCGGTGGTTTCTTGCTTCTATCTGCAATTTAAATAGTTATTAACATTCAATCACATTAATCACAAAATAATAATAGCATAAACATCTAAATTATAATCACACACTGTAAAAATCAAGAAAAGAAGATGGAAACTGTACCGGAATTGGAAATAATAATGGGACGTTCTATTTTAATTAAACTATCTGGACAAGTCGAACTAATTAGCGTGTCCACATTTATGGAAATATTTGCGGAAGGTGCGGCCCTTCATTATTACGGAAACTTAATTGAGGGAGTAATCACCGAAAGTTATAAAGAATCCGAATTCTTGGTAACATTTAAACTACAGGACGAAAACAACCCCCCTGACATCACGGAAATAATAACTTACATCAACAGTCAAAATCTAACATTCACTGGCCCTAATGGATCTATTATGACAGTCGAAGCAAAGTTGCCATCCCCACCTCTAGAAATAGTAACAATTTATCCCGTTCCCTGTCTAGTAACAGAACAGCGACTAAGACAGCTGGTTAATAAATATAAGTGGGGAAAAGTCCACTCCTTCTACTTTGGGTTTCCACCGAAATTTTCCACACATCAAGAACGGGTGGTTGACGATTAAAATGTTTGATGTTAATTTTAACAACATCCCAAAGGTCATGAAAGTGGGGGGGAGATGGGTCACCGTAACTAGACCTGGTGAATCCCATCTTCCCCTCTGCAGATACTGTAAGGAGCGGGGTCATGCACAACAAAAGTGCCCCAAAAAAGGCTATTGTGGAAATTGCAATACCCACGGCCACCTTACCCGAAGATGTCGCTCCAACTTTCAACCCCAAAACACAATGGCAACTGGACCACGAGCTGCTCAACCAACAATTTTGGATCAAAGAGTAACTAACTCAATATCGAACTCCTCCTTCAACTCTCGGTGACTGGATTAAACCCAAATTAACAGCCAAACCTCAAAACCAGAGCATCGACGCCTCACTGAAAATTGGAAACAAATTTAGTATATTATCCGACAAAAATCTGGAGGAAGAAACGAACAGCAGCGAACAGGACACCACCATTATAACCTGTGGAACACAAATACAACTGCCCCAACGTTCACCCAAGTCAAAGAAAAGAAACTCAAAATCAAACAACTCAACCCCAAAAATTACTCACCCACTTACAGCCATAGAAGAAGATCAATCGCAGTCAAACGATCCCAAAAGTGTCACATCACCATCCCCATCGATTAGCCAGGTCTCATCCTTTTCCTTTCCAGTTTCAAATACTGAGGAGACACCAAACACGAACGAAGCAGTGGATGTAATAAGAAATCTCTTCAGCCCTGTTACATCCTCGGAACCATCCCAAGAAAACTCGCCAACCTCCGCCATCTCCATAATTCGACAAGCACACAAAATTCACGTTCTCGGTCATGACCCTCCCAACATACAACGATCTGTCCAGCATCTAAAATTAAATTTTAAACCCCAATCTCCAAGCAAGAGAAGAAGAACATAAGATCAATAAAATAACTCTTTAGTGTAAATATACACCAACGAACATTTAAATCCATTATAAATTCGTATCTATCACATAATCCTAATGGATGGAACAACGAACAAATTTAATAATATAACAAATTATCCAGTAAAAATTGCAACATTAAACATCAATGGCATTAGAAATAAATTAACTCACCTGTATAATTACATCAACCAACACAACATCGATATAATTTGCCTACAGGAAACGCACCGCGTAGACTCCAAAACCATTTCAAAGCTCCAATCACAATTCCATTATACCGTCTTTCTTAACACCGTTACTTCCGATGACCCCAAACACCGTTGCTCTCATGGGACCGCTTTTCTCCTGAAAAATCATATTTCAAATAATTTTAAATCTAGTCATACTGTTCTTATTGATAATATGGTACATAAATTAACATTATATAATAATAATCTAGAACTCAATATTATAAACGTATATTTACCTTGTGGATCTAGAAACCGACGAGCAAACTTTATTAATATCATTGGAGATAATATCTTTCCCGGTACCTGGTCAAAATACGTTATTCTAGGAGATTTTAATATGGTCACCGACGCTCTTGACGTGAAACAGGGTTTTGATAAAAAATCGCACATAGATCGACGATGTTTGCTCTCTCTAGAAAAAGAGAAATATATTAATGATGCTTTTCGATGTCTAAATAAATTTGAAATCTGTTACTCCCGCATTACGCCTACCTCATCATCACGTCAAAAATTTATTTTCCGATCATAATAATTGCCCAATTCTATCCATTAATATTGAAAACTCAAAACGTTGGGGACCATCCTTTTATAAAATTAATAACTCCATCTTAGATAATATAGACGTTACAGATAATATGTTTATTTCTTGGAAAAATTGGAGACTAGAAAAATTTAAATACTCAAATATACTACATTGGTGGGATAACGGAAAATTACTTTTTAAAAAATATTGCGATAAATTTTTCGGAAGGGAAATCGAAAGAATTAATTACGAAAACGCTGTCCAACATTTACTAAATCTCCAACGCCAAACAGAGACAACCACCCGAAATAAAAATATAGATATAATCCAAAATAATATTAATATATACGAAAATAAAATAAATAAAGGAGCACTAATTCGTTTAAAAGTTGGGCATTATGATAACGATGAGGTCTTAACTAAAGATTTTTTTTCATATGAACGAAATCGTCAAAAGAAGGACACGATATTTAAAGTTTATAATAGCCATGGTAACATAACTAGAAATAATGTAGATACAATAAAAGCCGTCGAAAAATTGTATACAGATCTTTGGGGTGTTACGCCGTCCACTATTCCACCAGAGAATTATTTAAATGACCTTTCGCCTATAGATTGTGATAACGATATAAAAACCTTAAATAAACCTATAACTATTACGGAAATTGAAAATGCGATAAAAGATATGAATGATCAAGGCTCACTTGGCTCCGATGGACTCACCTACGCTGTGTACAAAAAACTCCTCCCTATAATAAAATACGATTTAGAAAAGATTCTTAATAATATATTCTTAAAAGGTTCCTTAACACCCACTATGAAAATTGCAATTGTAAAGTTAATACATAAAAAAGGCGATAAAATATATTTAAAAAATTGGCGTCCAATATCTTTATTAAACTGCGATTATAAAATATTAAGTAAAATTATATGTAACCGATTCGATATAATAATCGATAAAATCATAAGTAAAAATCAAAAATGTGGTCTAAAAGGGAGAACAATTAACAAACAACGCAATATACAATATTCAAGCATCAATAGACTCAGCAAAGCATTTCAAAAAAGATTTAATTGTAATCGCCATAGATTTCAAAAGGGCATTTTTGATAGAACTAGTATTTCCTTTATTCTAAAAGTATGTGAAAAATTAAATTTACCCCAAGCCCTGATTAAATGGATTAACATAATATATAATAATATTTATAGTAAAATTGAAATAAAAGGCACATTCACGCAAAATATATCAATTAAACGTGGGATCCGCCAAGGGTGCCCCCTGAGCATGATCCTATTTTTAATAAGCCTTGAACCACTCACCCGAAAATTAATAAATAATCAAAACATTACCGGTTATCGCTTAAATAATATCGAAATTAAAACTGAACAGTACGCCGATGACCTTACAATTTTTTCCAGTAATTCATCCTCTATTAAAGAAATATTTAACGAACTCCATATATATGAATTAATATCCGATCAAAAATTAAATTTACACAAAACTAATTATTAGTAACGATATATTAAGCATTAATCAAATTAGAAATCTTTACCCTAATATATCTATTGTCAAAACCGTTAAAATATTCGGTATTTTCTTCGATCTCGAAAATGACTACAGAGACATGAATTGGGATCGATACATAAATAAAATAAATAACGTTATAAATATTAATAAACGACGTCAACTCACCTTCAACGGAAAAAAGCGATCATCAATACGCTGATTTTGCCCCTGCTAAATTCTCTTGGTGACTCCATCGTACCCAATAAAGCCAATCTTCATAAATTAAACTCTGAAATTTATAAATTTATGTGGTATCCGTTAAAATTTGAGTTTATGAGACGCACCAAACTAATTGCCAATTATAAAAACGGGGGTCTTCAACTCCCAGATATAAAAACCAAACTAGACGCACTTCTATCCACCCGCATTTATAAATTAATTAATCTCACGCAAATTAAAGAAATCTGGCAGGAATGGGCCCGTTTCAATCTTGGTTCGACCATGAAATCAATTAATAAAACTCTATACAGTAATAGCTTACCTAACACCATATATCCCAACCCCGTTTATCAATCGATTCGACATAATTTTTATAAACTTAAAAGATGTAACTATAATTGAGTGACCTAAACATAGACCGGCACAAGTCAACTTGTGCCAAAATTGAGATTAAGTGCTTTTAGGAATCCTGAATAATGTAAAAAATTTCTATCAAATTTTCAGAACAGTACAAGCAACTAACACTCTGGCCCAACATAACTTGGTACAGATGATTCTTGTTGTGAGAAGTTAATAGTGACCTAAATAAACTTGGTCCACTATGCTGTTTGTATGCTTAGTTATACGAAGTTAGGAAAAAGTGGCACATCATAACTTGGTTCACTATATTGTTAACATGATATGCATTGCACACAATTGCTAACCTGGAACAAGTAAAGTTAAAACAATAGGCATTGTTTGCAATATGTGTTTTTGTTTGGGAAATTATATGTATTACTAGAATAAACATAAATTGGGATAAAATTGGAGTATCCAGTATGGGATAACACTTTGTACTACTAGGGATTTATCAAATTGATATTAAACTGTATTTCTATTATTACAGGCAGAGTAGTTGGATTTAACACTTGGTATAATATGAGCAGGAAAGAACATTAGCCTTTGCTGTATTGAAAATGCTATTATTTGGTTAATTTTTTATCAAACTGTTTATTTGATGAGATAAATTAAATGACCATTTTTTTTTATTTTAGTAAATCTGATTTATAAGGTAAATCTTTGTAATGAGTATAACTAATATTCCTGAAGTAAGATTCAACAACCCTGACAGTCTGACAGACAGCGACACATCAAGAGATATACCGGTACATAGCCCAAGAATGAGTGATCAGAAAACTTTAAAGCGGAAGCAGCCAGTTTTAATATTAGACTACAAGAGAAATCAAAAATACAAGGCCAGAATTCTAAAAACAGGCATCAGTAAAGTTAAAGTACATTACATCCAATACAACAAAAGATATGACGAGTGGGTGGATATTTCCCAGATTGAGACTCTGCAACAGGAAGGTCCTATTAGTTTTAATGCAACCATAATTCATCCAAATGAAGTATTGTCATCATCTCAACCAGTTACCCAAGAAGATTCATTACAGCCAGTTACTCAAGCAGATTCATCACAGCCAGTTACTCAAGCAGATTCATCACAGCCAGTTACTCAAGTAGATTCATCACAGCCAGTTACTCAAAAAGATACATCACAGCCAGTTACTCAAGCAGATTCATCCTTACCAGATACCCCGCCAGATTTACTAGATATTCAGATAAACCCAGGCCCTTCTGGATCCACAGTTCAACCAATATTTAACATATACGATGATCAGGGGCAACATCTAGGTGAGACTTTAGCAACCTTATTGTACATGGCCATGTGTGAAACTTGCTTTAACCAATTCTTGTTTAGGAAAATGCCACATTGTAGCAGGGTCGATCTGCCATGGATCAAATCTTGGTAATGATGAGGTAAAAGTCCTTATTACTTCTGTAAAAGAACAAAGTGTTCTTCCAGCAGAATTTTTACCCGGTGCAATTCTTGCATGGAAGCAGAGTTTACTACGTAAAGGTATCATCGAAAGCATTATTTTTTAAACCCTGACCCACCACTCAATGATGGTTTTGTGTTACCAGATGGAAAGAGAATAAGAGGGTGCACAGAGACTTTTCAGCAGAGAAGAAAGCGACTGAGGAACCGGGGTGAACAGTACGAGTCTAAACTGAATGGAGAAATTAAAACCATGCCTGGCAAAACCTTTATTGGTATGTATATATAACGTGTCTACCTTCAAGCAATGTACCACTGAGATTGTCTTTCTTTAATTAATTGTTTATATGAAATACAACTTAACCTTTTATTTCATCCTTCAGATTTTGATTGCAAATGCCGGTTTAAAAAATGCCATGAAGTGTCTTCATCAGAACGCAAACAGTTATTTGAAAAGTTTTGGGCGCTTGAAAATTTTAATTACAACCTTTTACAATTTATAAAGGAAATCCCAACGAAGACCTCTAAAAATAGAGTGAATGGTGACAAATCAATACCACGACCAAAAAAGTTGACCAGGCAGTATTTTCTTCATGATAAATTGGTTTGTAAAGAAGTGTTTGAAAAGACCTTCAGCGTAAATTCCGGCAGGATTTCAAGAATTCTGGAAAAAAGGCGCAGCAATGTTTTAACTTCGACTGACCTAAGAGGAAAACATAAAAAACATCCATGTGTAAGCACCAAGCTCAGAGATCATTTAGATCAGCTTGTACAAAAGATCCCAAAGTACAAATCTCACTATACATTCCAGGAAAACACAAAATATCTGGCTCCGGGAGTTAATAAAATAGACGTCTATAATCTGTGGGTTGACGAATGCAAAACTCAAAATTTCTCACCAATTCCTACTTATGAATGGTTTCTTGGCTACTGGAAGAAGAACTTCACAATCAAAATACACACTCCATCAACTGATTGTTGCTCTACATGTATGTGACCAGCTGAATGCTGCTGGTAAGCCAGTAGAACTAAAGCAACACCACAATGAAGCAAGTAAAACTCGAGCTAAATTTAGGGAGGATGCATTACTGGACCATACAGTCACTTTCGACATGCAAAAGACACAGCCATTACCCCACATACAAACCAGCAAAGTATTTTACCTACGGCAGCTTTGGTTTTACAATCTTGGCATCCACCATACAATAGAAAAGCAAGGCTACATGTATTGCTGGAGTGAGGGCTGTGCTAAAAGAGGCAGTAATGAGGTGGGAAGTTGCCTAAAAAAGTTTGTCTTTGAGAAGTGCAGCGATTGGAAAGACTTAATTCTTTGGTCTGACTGTTGTGGAGGTCAAAACCGTAATATTAACATTACAATGCTGCTAATTGCTCTTGTAAATGATGAATCCTTGCAATTGGAAAAGATTACTCACAGATTCATGTGGACTGGACATTCCTACTTGCCCAATGATTCAGACTTCAGTTTCATTGAAAAAAAGAAAAAAGTTGCAGTTAGCATTACCAGTCCAGTCGAGTATGTCACAATAATGAGAAATGCAAAGAAAAAGAAGCCTTTCATTGTTCATCAAATGAAAACAGAAGATTTTATTAATGTATCACCACCTATCAGAGGGTGTTACAAGGCAGAAAGTGGCTCTAGATGGGGAAGCTGTAAAGATATCTGCCATGCATGAAATGGTCTATACACGAGGATTCATTGGATACCAATTTCGCGATTCATTCCTAGGTGATGATATGAGAACCGTCAATATGCAAAAAAAGTCAGGGTCATCTCTGCAGAAACCTTCCTTGAGGTCGCTACCTGTGCTTCACCCAAATGGGGTCAAGATTAATCGAAAAAAATTCAACGACCTAATGGAGCTACTAAAATACATCCCTCCAATATACCATGGCATGTATAAAAGTCTAAAGTATGAGGGCATGGATGAATTGGAAGAATATCCAGACGGTTAAAAAGGTTATCAGAAAGTTTAATAAAACAAAATAGACTACTGAATTTCTTTTAAAATTAATGTAATATTCTTTCTTTTTACTTCTTTCGCACCATCAAATATTTTGGAGCTTTATAGTTAAATTGTGTTTGACAATTTCATTTATTGTTAATTTATGTACCAGTACACTAACAAAAAATAAAAAAAATAAGAAAAAAAGTGTTGTTATTATTTTTTTGGTCAGTTTTTAAACTTGGGCCACTATTTTATTGTTTAAAAAAACAGGCCACCACCATACCAAGTTAACTTGGTTTGCTGTTTTAACAAATGATAGACTGGACCAAGTTAGAAATTTAAGTATAAAAAAATACTAAGATATTGTTCTATAAATCAATGCCCAACAAAAAATTGTACTCTCCTTAGCTATATTTTAAAAGTTGTCCTAGAAGTTTACTGCTTTTCTTTATATTAAAAAAAAATTGAAAAACTTTTTGACTTGTGCCACTGTATGTTTAGGTCACTCAATTGGAGTACTGGGAAAACTAAAGATCTATACGTTGAATTAATTAAAGAAATTGCCACCCCAACTATAATAGTTAGTAACGATAAAGTAATCCCCTGGTCAACTATAACCCTTACATCGAAAAGCATCCGACCCTTTTTTACCAACACATCGAACGTGACTTTTCCTATAAATTGGCGCATAATATTCTTCCTCATGGCGATTGGTACAAAAAAAGAAATATGTCAATTAACTATGGTAATAGAATCTTAATTCGTAATTGTAAATGCGTTAACGATAATTGGACACATATACTTACTTCTTGCCCCATAATAAATACAATAATTAATCAAGTATTTAATTACGCAAACGAGATCTCTCTGAAAACGTATAATGTTAATATGGAATTAATCTTGTATAAATAAAGCTCAACGTAAATCAAAAGAGGAATTACTCATAATTAAACTGATAGCGAACTCATATCTCTGGCATAATAATAAATTTATACGAAAAACCTTATGGATTGTAAAAACCAAATTTAAATTATTTATACGTCAATTACTTGCAAAATATGATATCAATTATATATACGAGAAATTCCATTTAAAACTGCAGTTCACACCATATTAATACTGCTTCACTATTTTTCTATCTTAGTTATATCTCATAATATTATGTTTCTCTTTTTTATGGGCTTAAAGTAGATAAGGACATAACCTCAAATTGTATTAGCAGGGTCTTCTGTTTTGGAATAATCCCATTTCCTTCCCTTTTCAAGAACCGCAACCGCATTTTCTTCCATCTTTAAAGAACCGCAATCACCAAACTTCAACCTGAAAAGTCATACTTGTAGCGACCTTATGTGTTACATAAGATTTACGATCCCATCAGCTGGCATTTGCGCTGACATTCCGTCATGTTGAAATATCATTTATAGGTTTACGATTATAACCACAGCTGTCGTACTTTGCCTATATAAGTTTATTTTACTTTTGCTTGAAAAGGGAAGGCTGGACGCATTAAGAAAGATCTTGTATGTGTCTATACTGAGAGTTTATCTGGAATCTATGTTGTTGAAACATCTAACGATTTAACTCGCAATTGGTACCAAGTTAATCGCCTCAATTGCTTAATACAATTGATGTTATAAAACTACTGAGGCGTTTATCGGCGAACTACAGGAGATCAGTCAAAGAGACATTTACGCAGAAAACCTTAATTAATTAGCGCACCTCCGAGAGTCGAGATAGCGCGTAGGGAATCGCAGATCGCATCAGGTGTTGTAAACCGGCTTACCTGGGTGCCTACAAGGAACAATCTAGCGAAATAGGCAGCGACCTGCAACGACTCCCTACATATTTGGTGACCCCGACGTGATATGAACTTGCAACTTTCCGATCTGAGAAGGGACGTACGTACATATTTGGTGACCCTGTTTCTGAGCAAATTTTGAGGTGGCATTGATGATTGGAAAGCCGGAAAAAGAAGAATTTCAACTCCATTGCTCTGCTCATTAAAGTTTCGAGGTACATTTCTGCATCCACTGTAAACGCCGCATTCGCCATCAAGATCAAACGTTGGACATTTCCGTTCTATTGTTCGTGGAGGTGTCAAGTTCACACAACGGATTATATACGCGAGATCGACGGATACTTTGAAGGATTCTAGATTCTACAGACGACGACTGTATCTACTACGACGGGAACGAGATCAACTTCACCGGACAATTCAATTAAGTTCTATATTTATTCTTTGGTTTTACTATAGTTATTCTGTTTATATTGATTTGGTACGGTTTAATTATTATTTTTTTTTTAAACCCACGGAGTCCGTTAAAATGAGAAAATTCTTTGGGTTTAGCGGTAGGTCTGTTAAAAAGGAGCGAAATCTGTCTGTCCCCGAAAATAATAATCATGGTTATGATGCGGGTTATGACGATGATTATCATTGGTCGGAAGATTATAACCTACAAGACGTTAGTCTGGTGGGGGACAACATTTCGTTATCATCGCCGACGCCCAACGTCAAACAACCAACCTATTATCAAAAAACTCCAATTAATCGTACGATTGATTCCCAACAACAACATCATCGTTCTGGTCCTTTATTAAGCGACGTTCTAAATAGTCTAACGGACTATTTAAAGAAATCGTCTGTAAACTTACCTGAATTCACCGAAGGTATGCCCGAGTCATGGTTTGATTCTGCGGAAAGTATTTTTCGACGCTTTGATGTGAGGTTTTGGAAGATGCTAAGTTTGAATTCGTTAAAGAATCCCTAAGGCCCCGACATCTCCGACACGTTGAACACTTGTTGACTAAACGAGATAGCATTTTGCCTTACACGTCCCTCAAAGAAGCGCTAATCAGTAACTATTCTGATTCTAAGCCTGATAAAATGCTATCACTAATGAACTTCGGTCCGCTTGGTCATGAGAAACCATCAGAGATGCTGAACGAGATATTAAAACTGACAGGTCCTTACCCGGATGAAAATACGACAATTTCGTTGCGCCAGCTGTTTCTAAAACGTATGTCCATTTACGTTAGTAGCACGCTTAAAGCATTTACGTCGGATTCGCTAGGTGCGATGTCCAGCAGAGAAGATAGTATAATGGACGACGGTCAACAGTCTGCGGCATTTTCTTCTTCCGGGGTAGCAAATCCTACATTGAACGATTTGTATTCAATTAACTAGCAGTTGTTGAACCTTGTACTACTTAACAACGACTCCCTACACATACTATTATTAATTCATAATAGACGTATATGTACTTATATTGTGTATACAGGGTTTAACCCTTGTTGTGTACTTAATGTATATATTTGTTTATTATGTACGGCCGGATATCCGGTGAACGTGTAACTTTAGTCGCCCAATAAAAAAAAATTATAATAATAATTTTACGCAAATTTAACCGAAAATCAAGTAGTGCCACAACTTTGGGAACGAAGTGTCACGTTACAGCTTTTGGCTTATGGCCTATAATGTCATCAATGCGATTGTGCAAATCTACTAAGAGCTCAATGACCTTCTTTTGAACTTCTAAACATATGTTTCGGGCCACACCTTCTCCTAAAGCCGGCTCCCTCACTGTACTGGTCGCGCTTTACCGCACACTCTTCTACAGGGCTCTATATCGTTTTGATCCTAATTAAATTTGGATCGCTTAATATTGTTCTTTCGCCTAGGTTTGGCGGCCGCGTCCGCTATATTTATTAAATTATATCTCTTTTTTTTAATGACGTGTTTTAACGACTGTAACTGAAGCTGAAGCAGTGATGGAAAAAGTGTCTGCATGGCAACGCGTTTTCGTCAGCATTGTTGAAAAAAGACCCATTTGACCTTAAGTGTCCACGTAGCACTGCCACCGACTTTTTTCCAGCAAGCACTGTACTGAAGTAAAAAATGCCTGTGGTACTGCAACTGCTATGTGATAGGTCGAAGTCAGGTAGCGTGTTTGTGGTATACTGCTAGGTGATAGATCCACGAGACCACAATCTTCATCGCTTCTATCCTCTCCAGACGTAAAGTCTACTGCCGGTAATTAAAATCATAAAAAGGAATCTACATGGATACTTTGCCGAATGCTCAAAAGTTAAATGAAGCAAACATTTTGGTTTTCTTTATTCGCTTTTGTGGTACCGGAACATTGACAGCATCTAAACTTTCTGATGTAGAAGTTTCATTATAAATGTCGCACACTTGTTTATTCTCTAAAAATAAGTGTGATAAAAATATTGCAACACACCAGAAGAACACTTTATTTTAAAGGGGAACTGAAGTCAATTTTAAGAATATCTTAATAAATGGAAAAAAATACGCTGATTTCAAAAATCAAATCAGTTTCTTCCAATATTGTTTTGTTATAGAGTTATGGGCAGATATACATTTTATGTTAGGGGATTTCCCGCATTACGTCACTGACGTTGTTGAGATTTCGTGCCTATATGCATTGTATACAATCATGTGCCAGTTTAGAGGTGAATTAGTAACATAAGCGCCTGCAGGAGCGTTGTATTTTCGTTTTTTTATGGAGACTTAGCATAACACTTGTCATATAGCCTAACTGAACCAATGTACCCGCGTGACAGCTTACCTCCTTAAGCGCGCTCATTGAGGCCTGCACGATCCTGGACCTAAGCTGAATGCTGAGGTATACATGTCTCGTATTTAAATCAGGGTTGCCGGACGGAAAATCTGCCTTACGGCCAAACTGTGTTTGCTTTACGGCCAAAATTCGGCCAATTTGTATCAAGTACAAAATAAACTATTTAATTTATCCAATTAGGCTATTTATCTTAATATTTGTTCAAAAATTGTATAATTTTAATTCCCTCCAGATTTGTCGAACCCGTTCAAATACTATACAGGAATTTCTATCGTTATTATTTTATTTTAAAACGTCATAATCAGCTTTGTGATTTGAAAAATGAGACAATTGATATTATTAATTCATTAACATATATATATATATTTTTCCTTTATTTCTACTGTAGCGTAAAAATAATGACGTTTTGGCTAAAATTTTGACAATATGCTTATACGGCCAAATTCGGCCAGATTTTTCCGCACGGCCAAACTATTTTTTTCGCGTCTCGGACGATTTTGGTACGGCCAAATTTCTGAAATTTGGCCGTGAAAAAGGCCAAATGGCAACCCTGATTTAAATGACTTTAGAATAATAAGTCTTAGCAATTTATATCATAAATCATAGAAGTGAAGACAGAACAAGAAAACTAGAACAGGAGGCAGTAAACTGTAACTGCCAGCAATTTATAGAAATAAACCAGCCATCAATCAAAGATCAGACTATGCGGTGGGAACAGCCTATTTCTTTCATGATTGTTGCTTTTCAATATATAGCCATAATCTGCAACGTAGACTAGCAATGTTGTTATCAACCCCTAGGCTACAAACTAAGAGTGTGCGAGATTTGGTATACAAATGCATAGAAGTTTTAACAAATTTCTTTTAATGTTGTAACACTAAAATGGATGACAGTTTTCAGCATTCTGGCATGGATGAAAGAAGTTTTATTGTACACAATAAAACAACACAAATTTAGTCATGTGCGTTTGAACCAAGGAAAACGTCTGAAAGTATCTTTGAAGATGCAAGCCCCATAGAAGAAAATGTTTATTTAGAAACATTACCTATTGACATGACTTGGTGCCGTTGCAAAAACTGTATTCTTATGGACACACCGCAAGAATGTTTATGCTGCATGAATGTACATGCATTTGTGCACAAAATAATGCCAGACTGGACTTGCATTACTAAAAGCCCTTATTTTTCAATTATGTCGTTGTGAGGAAATCGATGGAAGAGCACAGGTGGATTGGAATTTCGTGTGCTGTGATAGGAATTTGTACATCCTGGAGCAAAACAATATACTCCAATCACTCTTTCTTCCTTCTCAGTGGCTTAACTTTAGGCATTTTACAATATCTAATAAAAAGAACTAAATTAGAAATGTGGTATATTATAAACTTATTTGGGTAGTTAAGTAAAGATCTATTATATATATTCTTCACTTACTTATCTGAGTGCTTGCTGTGTACTTATTGTCAGACTACACATCAGCTACTCAACTGTGGATTAACTGTTTTTTGCAATAAGTGGTATTCTCAACCAGTAGGCTAATGCTCAGTTTCAATAACAGCATACATTAAATGCACCGCATACACAACAGCAAAACATTATACAAACAGCCAAGGTAAACCATGAAAGAAATAGGCTTTTCCCACCGCATAGTCTAGCCTTTGCCTAATGGCTGGTTTATTTCTATAAATTGCTGGCAGTTACAGTTTAATGCATTCTGTTATAGTTTTCTTGTTCTGTTTCACTTTTATTATTTATGATATAAATTGCTAAGACCTTATTATTCCTAAAGTCCATTTAAATACGAGACCTGTATACCTCAGCATTCAGCTTAGGTCCAGGACCGTGCAGGCCTTAATGACCGCGCTTAAAGTAAGCTGTCACCATGTACATTGGTTCAGTAAGACTATATGACAAGTGTTATGCTAAGTCTCCATAATAAAAACGAAAATACAACGCTCCTGCAGGCGCTTCTGTTACTAATTCACCTCTAAACTAACACATGATTGTATACAATGCATATAGGCACGAAATCTCAACAACGTCAGTGACGTAATACGGGAAATCCCCTAACATAAAATGAAATACATATTTGCTCATAACTCTTTAACCAAAAAATATTGGAAGAAACTGATTTGATTTTTGAAATCAGCGTATGTTTTTCCATTTATTAAGATATTCTTAAAATTGACTTCAGTTCCCCCCTTTAAGTAGTGAGAAACTGACTCCAGAATATCCTGTGGTCGTTTCATTTTATTGATGAGTGTAAGAGCATTTGCTCCCACAGGAGGCCAACAAACCATTATTGGTTTTTATCCATGAGGTAGGAATTACGCCTTTTTTCCTCTGTAGTGCCTTCTTTCCACGACAGCCCAAACTCCACACATATTTTAATACAGTTATAATTTGGGCCTATGATGTACTCTGCAATGGAAACAAATAATAACAATGGTGCAAGGCAATTCACTTACTAAAATAAGCAATATAATATTTTTATCACTTGTTCACTATTTATGTAAATCCGTTAAAAATCTATATAGCACAATAATTGACGACTACCGGTACCCAAGTATGCACTTTAATTCATTCTGCACAAGATTAACAACAAACTGGTGTGAACAATGCTTAATAAACTGATTAAAATTCTTTTATGACAACTTGTGGCAAAGTACAACTCAAACATTATGCATTAATGGAAACAGAGAATAACCACTGTTAAACAACTTTTCTTTTTTAAGAATTTTTAGATAGAGAAACTGTTTTTTTTTGTTAATAGCAGTACCAGTAATAAAACCAATATTAAACAATTTTGATTCAGATAGTTTTGTATAAAAGTTTACTAGTTGCTTAGGAATAAATTTACAAATAAGCTTATCACATTGTTGATCTACTACAAACACAAAGTTTGTTATGTGTCAAAAAACAACCATCCTTCTTATATTTGGACTAATCTTTGATACTAAGGGCTTCTTTGAATACACAGCTTTGCTTGTATTATTCTCTATTAATCTTTTCACAATCTGAGTAACTGGATTGTTTGCATTTCGCACACTTTTTTTTTTATATCTTTCATGTGGTTTTCAAAAGGAGAAGCAGAAATATCCTCTAGAGAATAATCAAAGTATCTTAAATCATCAGCAAGATGAATAAGATTAATGTACATTATATACACAAAACGTGTCATACAACAAACAACCAATCATATTAACAAACTGATTTAACTCTTTCCGTCCCAACTCGCCATGGCGAGTTGGTGGAAAAACATGGTATCCCGCCTGTACATAAATGGATGCAAATCTAAAAAACCGATTTCTCCGCAATGCGTAATGGTAGAGACCTCAGCTATGGCTCATTCGATCAAGGAAACCCTATATTTTATTCTCTGTAATTTTTGTGGAGAAATATTAAAAATGCGAGGAGTGATAGCCTTTCTTTTTCAAGGCTATCGCCTCTTATTTCTATCAATTTTACACGAATTTACAAGTGACTAACTCAGCCAATAGGAGTCGCGTTAACTTGCGGAGAAGCTCTTTTTGTCAAGCAAGTCTTTCTTTACATTCTCTGTGAATTTCGTGCCGTTGAGATAAAAAGGAGAGCGTTGGTGACGTTTTCGCAACAGGCGTTTATGCTTCGTGTTCACCAAAGCATGAATCCAGCTGGGCCTGCTGAGCGCACGATAAAGAAAAAGGCGGCGAGACTAGCTAGTTCGGTGTGCCCTGCTTTGAAGAATATTGGATATAGTATTTGTGTTTGTTTGCTTTTGTATGCCCTTTTTACACTTCCTTCACTGTTCTTATTTATACTTTTTACTATTTTAGTTCTACAAAACTAAAAACTTCAATGCGTTTTGGTTCAATTTTTCATAATATAGTTAGAATAAAGGAAAATTTCAATTAGGAATAGTAAAAAAACTACTGAAGATACAAATACAGTTCAAATTTTCCTGAGTACAAAAACTATTAGACAATCTACATTCCAATTTTCATATCATTTGGGCATACCAATAATTAGTGAGTATTTCGTTTGTCAGTGCACCTCAAAATTTTCAAAGTCGAGCAGAATTTTCTTTACATAAAAAGTGGTGTTCACTAAAGTTTACATAATATATTCTTTATTGGAGGTAGATTCTAGGTGTGCGGTTTGTTTAAAAGAGGGATAAATTATCTTTCCAACCATACTAAATATTAAATCATAGCATATATTTGAGAAAAACTGCTAATTTGAAAATGACCAAAAATTGTAAAAAACACTGCGGGACAGCATGTTTAAATTAATGCATTTGGCCGGGAGTGAAAGAGTTAAGCAAAATTCTGCTCGATTTAAATGTAATTTTCTGGTAGGGATATCACAGTTTTTAGTACAAAGGGGCCTACGTACAAAACAAGCTGTCTAAATTCTACAGCCTTCCATCTTCCTAAATCAGAAAGTGAACGAGGCTTTGTACAAAATGCAACATGAAATGAGGGGCAAGCTTGATCCCATCCACCTCCTCATTACGGGTTTCTAACGCCGCTTGAACCAATAAGGTTTTAAAGTCAAAGGGAGAGTACTCTAAGTTGTTCCATTCTTGTTTTGTACTGTTTGTTGGCAATTATGTGATTTACGACGAGTGCTGCATCTTCTGGGGTCCAAGGTTGTATAGTAGCTTTTTTCCGGAACGCCTTTGCAAATATTTTCCGCTGGTCTGGCCACTCAGCGGTACTGTAGGCCCTTTTAATCATGATTCGGGGATGTTGAAATCTTTATCAAGCATCGCCAATTTGAAAACATTAAAAGATGGGTTTTGTGCCGAAAGATGACAGAACTTCAATTGCTAGCTTTTTGTTGAAAGAACTAGACTTGGAACTGCTGCCACGTTGTAGAATTAGACGTAGGAAAAGTCGAGCTTTAAGCTGAATGCACACATGTATCCGTTTGTATGCCGCGCGGCCAAACGGAACGGCATCGCGGCGATGCGAAACGGCTGTATGTCTGCATTGAGCGCGCGATTCATACAACTGCTTGTCGCACGGCTCAATTATTGCTGCCGCGCGGCTAAGCGGATAGAGTAGAATCGAGTTCTACTTTTCCGCGTCTCCGGACGGCAGCAGCGACATTCGGCATCTATCAATGTAGCCATATTACCTTGTGTGAAGTTAAACTGTAGACTTTTATTATTTATTTTACAGGTTGTACTCTATGAACCCTACAATTAGTAATGTTACCTGTGCTTTTCGACAGTTTAGCTATTCGACAGTGAAAGGAAACTATATTTTCAGGCAGATAGTGAGATAGGAAAATCATGCGTTTAACTTCCTAAGCCTTAAACTTAGTAATAACAAATAAATAATGTATACCGGTACCCTATACGTGAACTGAACCAACTACCGGTACATTTAGGCTAGGCCTACTCAGTTTTTTAATTAAAATTCTTTGTCACTATGACTCTGTTGCATCATGAAAGCAGTGACAGTGATGAAGAAGATCTGTTTGAAACTCAACAAAATCTGCCACTGCTATTGATGTCGTCAGCTAGTGGGTAAGAATAGATCTCAGCAAAAGCAAATGGAGCAGTGCCATTTTAATACCGATACAATTACTAACGTATTATTACACATTTACACATTACACTCATAACAATTCAGTTTTTGTGACCCATTGAAAGCATGTTTTATATTTTCAGGAATAGAAATCTGTTTTAAAGAAATAAAATAATCATTTATAGACACTGTACATTGCCTATTATGGCCAGAGAAGATTTAATTAGTTAAACCCGGAATCATGGGAGTTCTCCAGCCAGATGGGATTTTTGGATATGTCCCTCACCCATCCCAGGTACATAATTCATGTTACTGGTAAGGCAGTAATGGTAATAACTTTTTTTCATGTTATAGTATTTCTACATATTGGGAATAGGATTGTTATATTGTTTTGTTGTATAAGTAGTACCGTACAGTAGAACTATTTGTTTTGAATTACTATTTTTTACCACATATATAGCCTATAGGCTACCATTTGTTTTCATTTTAATGTTTTGTATTGTAGCACAAAGGAGAATCTACTTTCAAATGAGGTATTGGATAGCAGTGCATCTGGTGAAATCGAACACTTGGATGAAACAGAAAATGCTGGGGAATTTAATACCAGTATTCAATCAGAAGGTTGGTACTGCTACTGCTTATATAAAAATGGCATGTTTGTAATAAAAATCATTTATATTTTCTTACATGGTAATTATTAAATCCCATTAGATAACAACCCAGCTAAGTCAACCACACCACTAACTCCTACACGACATGCCAACTCAGAAAGTTGTAAAAGAAGGAAAATACTGACTGCAAAATCTCATTTCAGGTACATCATTATTTATAGGATACCCATGTTTATCGTATAGCAGCGATTCCCAAATTTTTTTGAGCCCGGCTCAATTCTGGGTTTGGTAAACATCTCGCGGGATCCCTCAAACACTGTATTTTAACATGGAAAAAAATAATAATTGTATTTGTATGGATGAATTTTGGCATCAAGTTGCTAAGTTCATTTTCAATGTCAGCAATCTATTCTTTTTTCAAGTACCTACCGGTACGCTACAGACAGAAAAAGACAAGCAGTGGTAGTGCGACCCTTTGCGACCCGTGTTTGGGTTGCGACCCAAACTTTGGGAACCACTGTCTTTTTGGATACTCGTGTTTAATGAAGGGCATTATAACAGAACATGGGTAATCGTCAAATTACTTCAATTGAAACCAATTCTGGATCAAGGCAATGAGTGTTAAGTGACTTGCCTGGGGACACAACTTCGCAGAAGAGTGGTAAGGATGGACGTCAAAACTGGAACCTGTAGATCATGGCAGCCCACCTTAACCACCAGTCTACTACACTGTGTTGCATGTGTTAAAAAAGGTTACTTTGGTGTAGGTGATGTCCAACCAATAATTCTAGTTCATTTGAGCAATGACTGACTGCCTTGGACAAGGACACATGACAACAGCATGTTGCTTGTTTTGACAACGACTTTCCGATTTGCACGATTTCAATGAGCCTTTCGCTCGACTACTTTGTGTTGCGTCAATACTA